>CAUYON010188958.1:0-27024 GCA_963573935.1 Arctocebus calabarensis | reverse complement strand
TTTTTTTTTTTTTCTTTAACAGTCTCACTCTGAGGCTTGAGCTGGAGTGCTGTGGTTTTGGCCAAGCTCATGGCATCCTTGAACCCCTGGGTTTAAGGGACCCTCAGCTTTGATCCCTGGAGTGGCTAAAACTGCAGTCCCTGCCATGGCCTATGGCTGATTTTTTTTTTCTATTTGGGGGTCTTTCTGTTGCTAAAGCTGGTCTCAGACTCCTGGCCTCAGTTGATCCTCTTGCCTCCCCCTTCCTTTTGGTGGTTTTCCCCTTTCCCTTCAATTCCCTTCATTTTTGCCATTTATACTCTTAACTCCCTTTCTATCACTTCCATGATTCCTTTATACATGGGTAGCTGCACGTGAATCCTTCAGGGAGTTGATCTGCTCTGATTTTTCATGTTCCCAGAATGTTTTTTCTCATGTGTGGTTTCTTCTTCTTGATTTCCTTCCTCTACTTATTCTCTTGCTTCCTCCTTCCTCTCAACTTCTTTGTCTCTGTGCTTTGATGTTCAAGTGGCCTTTTGGTACAAGGACAAAAGGAAGAGAAAGAAAAGAAGAAAATGAGATAGGTGCAGGGACAAAGGAAGAGAAAAGAAAAGAAGAAAATGAGACAGAGAATGAAAAAAATAGGCTGGGTGCAGTGGCCCACACCACCAATGCTGGTACTCTGGAAGGGGGAGGCAAGAGGATTGTGCATAATATCCCCTGGGTATCTGTTAAATTTATCTCCATATGAGAAGACCTGGTTAAATTTATCTCCATATGAGAAGAACTATTTTACTCCCAAATTTCACCCATTTTGATTTACCTTACTACTTAGTAACCCCTTAGTAAACGGAACCTGGTTCGCATGCACTACCAGTTTAACACCTTGTTTGAACTCCATAATTTTATATAACAACCCCCAATTTTGTATCTTAACTCACATCATCCCCCAGGTTTTCATCTATTCAAGAGAAGGGGGGCGAGAGCATTTGTATGGTTTGCACAGACAGACAAAAGCCCATCTTAGTACCCTTGCTGGTAGGTATAGGACTGGCAGGATCCACTATAAAACCTCTTGATTTAGTGTCTCTCTCTCTCTCTCTCTCTCTCTTTCTTTCTTTCTTTTACTTTTGTGTTTTCTAATTTTTATTTTTATGGTCTATTGGGGTTATACGACAATTATCAAAGAAAGGGAAAGGCTCAATATTGATTAACCAAATAAGCTTGGGAGCATGCAGGCCCCATATGTGTTCAAGGACATCACTCATGCTCATTGAACAGTCACAGGTTATAACATGAAGTTAATTTTACCTCACTTCCCTCAATAAGTAAAGAAATCCTTTGTGCTTGGTTCTACACCTCCACATAATGATAGTTTCATCTCTGCTGGAATGTAAGACAGCCTGAAGTGTGAGGTGGGTGGTGGCAAGTGGACTTCCTAGACGGGAGGCTCTGAGACAGAGCCACACGCAAGGGCTTACTCAGGTGGCTTTTGCAATTGACACCTGGGAAAGGCCTGCGAAGGACCAGAAGCAGGTAAAACAGACAAGTTAAGTTATAATGAAATCACTAGGGAAGCCTCAACTGAGCCTGCATTGGGCGATGACAGCCCCTCAGAGCTGATCTGGGCTAGAGGAAGATACCCAGAACTTTCCACCTCCCAAGCCCATCGGTCTTCAGGTAAAGGTATCCTGGGGAAGGAGACAGCACCATAGCAAAGTGCTCTCTCTACTACGTGGCAATGTCCACGGCGGGTGATAGCAGAGACTCTCTGCACGCAGCACCAGAACACTTCCAGGAATGCCAACCACGTGGGCAAAGCTTGCTCTCCTTGCACTGCCCCCAGTTTGGTATCCCTCTTGGGGTTTGTCCATTCTAGGAACCTGTGCTCTAAACTCTTCCTTTTCTCCTTGCTCTATCCACTCAATTCCCTTCTATCTCCCCCTTTACCAGTAATTGTTACATGTGGATAAGCCACAGTCCCAGCTCCTTCCATAATGCTTAGTAAATACTTCGTGTTTTGAAAATGTAGGCAATATGTCCACATTACAGTAATGACGCCCGTAAACCAAGTACTAAGGATAAACATGGGCATTCCAAGCAGAGTGGATGATGGTAGAACAAAGAGTAAGGACAGCAGCGTATTTAAACTCCCCTTAAGTGATACTACTACACGGGTACACATAGTTAACCTTATGGTTAACACGGGTGGGAGATTACAACATGAAAAATTTGCAAAAATGTGTGCCCCACCAGCTCTTACGGAGACATTCCTAGAAGCTCCAAGGGGCTATTATCTTTCAAATCTAACTTTACTTTTATTTTTATTTATTTATTTTGCAGTTTTTGGCTGGGGCTGGGTTTGAACCCACCACCTCTGGCATATGGCGCCAGCGCGCTACTCCTTTGTGCCACAGGAGCTGCCCACACCTTACTTTAAAAGACCAGTGCCAGATGATCAGACCCAAGGCATGGCAGGCATACTAGAATTCAAGCTCAAACTCTATCACACCAGATCACATGAGAAGGCCCTCCTCTCTTTCTGGGGATCAGATCTCAGGGAAGAGCAATATGTAAGATATTCCCTTTCATTACAAGAGCAAGGAAAAGCAATTAGTTCTGCCAGGAGTGATAATCTAAAGAAAGCACACTGAATGGGGGTTAGTATAACTTCATGACCACTATATACTAGGCACTGTGCTGGTAATTTTAAATGAATTGTCACACTGATACTATGGTAGGTGTTTTTATTGTACCTTTTTAAATATATAAAAACAAACATTAAAGAGGCGAAGTTTTTGGCTAGGAAACACAGCTGGTAAGTGATTGAGTCAATATTTGAACTCCAAAGCCGATGCTATTCCTACCACATCATACACTACAGGGATTTTTTAATAACTTTTGATTAGAGCAGTTCAACTTTCTAGTACTTGGAAGGTTAATATTTTAAACCACTTGTTAATGCTTTTAATAATTTCTTGGTCTAGATGTAATTTTTTTCATAGTTTCTAAATTAAACCTGATTTGTCACACTTGTACCCATGCCAGAAAGGACTGGTGTGTTTGAAATGTGTCTATTCATATCACCACAAAACATGTTGTTTATTTTTATCTACAAATGTGTGTCCTACCACCATTACTTACTTGCACTTTGATCACTGTTTTGTAAATCATGCTTTTGGATTTGTAAATTTTGCTTTGCCTGTTAGAATGTTAGTAATTTTGTAGAAACATTTTATTTATGTCTTTCTATTTGTTTTCATGATGGTTTGTTTGTTGCCTGCTGTTCCATTGCTTTTTAAAATAGTCTTGCTTTATAATAACTCTTACAATAGTGACAGCTGTATTTATTAAAATAAATTATTTCAAAAACACGTCTTTTTGAAATGTTGAATTTCTTTCATTATGGAAATTAGTTTAGATTAATAAGAACAGGAATTTTTCTCCCACGTGACTTCACCTTTGATCTTCTTACATTTAAGCAATGTTAGTGATGTTCATGATCTGCCAGGTAGAGTTTAAATGTTTGTAATAAAAATAATATTAAACACTTTTGTCACATTTACTTTGATAAACTCTTTTGAAAATGCTATTGTCATCCTTTACAGAGGTGAAAATTAATGTGGTTATATTTTATTAAATTCTCTTTTACATAATTAGAGAACTTGTAAAGATTTCATAATAAAGAGCTAATGAATGAGGAATATAAATAACAGTAAAAGAATAGACAATGATATCTCAATCTGAAGCCCAAGGATCACTTTCCAGTTACACAATTATCAACCACCAATTTAAAATATCCATTATTAGGCCATTATAAATTATTGGAAGGTATGAATTATATAAACATCTTTAATAAAACAATGTTTTATTATTATATTTAGGTATATGATGTGATCAGATGAAGCTAGTTTTCAATGATAAGTATTCTTAGGAGATCACTTTAATGGCTAAATATTTTGAAACTCCTCACTGTCATATATTAAACAGTGATTTTATAAAGGTCCTTGAAAGAGAAAAAATGTTATTATTCTAAAAACTTACCTCAAAAAAAACACCTTTTTTTTAGATTCTGTGCATTTATTCAAGGTACAGAGAAAAATGGCAGACTCAGTGTTAAAATCCATTATATCAAAAATAAACTAAATTTATCATTTAATATTTTCCTGCATATTTTTCTCATAGTTCCTTTCATATTGAATATTAGAACTTAACAGCTATTATATAAAAGTCCCTCAAAGAAAGAAGGTGTATTTAATATCTTAAGAAGTAATTTTTACACAACTTTTATTATATGGAAATCTATCTTTGATAAATTTTTCCAAAATAAAGTATTTCATATTATGCCTATTTAATGATATAAGTTGCATTTCCCCATTTGGGGGAAATGGTAATTGAATTAATGAGTTTTGTTTCCTCTTGCTTCTCTTTCTTTTCATTTGTAATTTTGCAGCTGGAATGCATTTGAATCAATGGCAGTCCCTACACTGAAGATTTGGTGTGAATTATCTCACTGAATCTTTACAAGTATTAGTACCTCATTTTACAGAGGAGGAAACTGCAGCTCCAGAACATGAAACAGGATCACACAGACACAAAATCACAGCTCTCTGTGATTCTGTATCTCTCTTTCAATGATCACGCAGGTTAACTTCCAAGCATATTCTGTTAAGGTTGTCATAACAAATGGAAAATATGTTACTCTCTATGAAAAAGCCAGTGAAACTGTTAGAATATTTACTGTAGCTATCCCATATATATTTTCCTGAATTGTATAAGAACACAGGATATAAATTTCCCTACTTAACTGAAGCTAAACTTCATGGAAACAGTATTTAAAGTCCCCAACAGTATTTAAAAGTATAAACAGTATTTAAAAGTATAAATACTTTTAAACAGTATTTAAAATCCCCAAACCCTAGGCGATCAACCAAACATGTATGCTTTCAATTAGAAGAAACAAACCAGAGAGATAGATGGTCTTATCATAGATCCAAGAAAGCCTGAGCTATGCAGCCCAACTTTTAGGACACTGATTCCATAATTTTCATACAGTGGCTGACATTTATTGAGCACTTTGTGTGTGGTGGGCACTGTGCTGTATTGAGGTGAGTGCCATTATCACGCACGTGCTGCTCTGTCAGATATGACAACGCCACTCACCTCTTGGTTCCTCCTCTCTTTAGATGCACTAGTGGAGCACACTGTAGGCCAACAAATGAGAGCTGGTGTGCAAAATATTTAACAAGAGAAAAAAGCTGGGGACAACTAAACCGGACATCGGTCCACACATAATAGAGGCTGAACGTAGAGCACAGTGTTGACACGACCTGCTTATACTTGCTGAATAACTGTCCTAAAACCAACTAAACCATGCCGTGAGTGACTACAAAAGAATTTTTCCCCCAGCATCTAAATATCTGACTTTCTGCATTTATTCAGCACAGATAGACAAGAAAAAAGAGGAAAAGGATGCTAAAATAGATCACTGTGAGGCAGCTACATAGAGACTATTTTAACTACTATACACACAAATTGTCCAGAAAGAAAAAAAATGATCCAGCTGAAGAAGACGCATGCCTCTTAATTGCAGCCAGATTACAAAATGAGGAATGGTATTGATTGCAAAGAGTCACTGAGTGACAGGCAGAGCATTGCATCCGCACTGCAGAACCATTAGAAGCTGTTCCTGTTGTTTTCTGCTATCTCCCCCCCCCACCTGCAAAATCAAGAGTGGGTTTAGATGTGATGGTTGGTGATTTAGAAAAAGGACATAGAACTACGTCATTTAAAATTATACATTTTTGAAAGAGAAATGTATTACCTTGTTTTTTAATGTTTCAATTCCAATGTTGTCTGACTCCTTATTCTCCATTTGATACTCACATTTCCTGAATTAATTTCCAGAAATAACTATACCTATATGTTCTCTGCAGACCAGAGAGGATATATGCACTATTAAAAAGAAGTGTTTTCCTTCTGTTCAATAATCCCACCGCTATCAGACAAAGGACCTGCTACGGTCCTGTGTTATCCTACAGCAGCCCACTACCCCCACATGCCTCCCCCCAAAAAAGAATAGAGAAAAATGGAAAACTCTGTGTCTGACTCGTAGGGATAACAGCTGTATACGGTCAAGTGGAATTTTGGATGCTAGTTAACTTTAAATCGATAATCCCTGGGTACAATTCCGATCTTAAAGAAAAGAACTTTGATTTTCATCATAAAAGAATGGTAGTTCGTCACCAGGTGTGTGTGAGCTAAGTTTGCATGAAAACTACGTGGTGCTTGTTGCCTTTTATTCAGTACACACTCCGAGCCAGATGCTGTGCCAACCACTCTACATATCTTTAATCCGACAACCACCATATGTGTTAAGCATCATCATCCCTATTTGAGGAAAAAGCAACTGATGACCATGAATTGTAAGTTATTAGCAAGGCCAGTTGGCAGGTTAGTGGTTCAGGTAGGTTTCCAGAGTAAGTCAGTCTGATTTCAAGTCTCAGTTCTTAATAACCAGCAAATAGAAATGATATGTCCACAAAGAAGGCAGTCTCTGTTGTGGACACTATTTATTATCATGACATAGTCAAGATAAAACAGTGTGAGCCTTAAATGATACATGCTGTATTTTTTTATAGAGAATGTGACACAGTGAATAATGACTGTCTCTTTCATTTTTACTGATGGCAATAAAAAAAAAGAAAACTTATCTCTGCTTTTTACATGTGAAGAATTTCCTTTGACTAGCAAACTGTCAAAATGTTTGACTTTGTGTGTACTTGTGCTTTGTGGACTTTTTCACGATGGTGACATTTTGTCGTTTGTGACGTTTTTAAAGATATCTCTTCATGTGTTTTTCTGCAAGCTGGTTCAGAGTTTTGAGGTCGTTGAGAAATGTTCCTCAACTCATTTTAATGGTTCTCTCAGCACATCTTTTGGGTGTAGACATCTGATTCTATCTAATGCTTTCTAATCGAATAAATGGATCACGGAATAATCACAGAAACAATATTTCTGTAAAAAAAAAATAAAAGTGGAAGGGATAACCAAGAGGCTTTTAAGAAAATATGTGTGTTCATCCCAATGTTGAATGGAATGGTGTGGTGTTTGGGCAAGGCTAATCCGTCAGGATTCAGAATTCCACAGCTCCTTCGGAGGCTGTTTTATAAGTCACTCAGCCATAAGTAACTGACAAGGTGGCCCTTCCTGCAGGGGTCAATATCAAGGGCTAAGTTCCTACTCAGCATCAAGGTGTAACAATCAAGAGAATATGTTCTCTCTCCCTTCAGAGGGCCCAGAGTATAATCATGAAAACAGACTCACAACAAATTACAATATATAGGTGCTAAAAATAAAAGCATTTAAAAGTGATATTAACTGCACAGAGGGGGCAGATAATTGGCAGATGTGATTCAAGTCGCTTTCCAAGAAGGGCATTTAACTTGTATCAAGCAGCAATCCCCAACCTTTTTTTGACACCAGGGACTGGTTTCATGGAAGACAATTTTTCCATGGATGGGAGGTGGTGGTTTTTGATAGGAGTCTGCATTCAATTGATTGTACTTTCTGCACTATCAGACTTCTCTGCTTATGATGCTGTGTTTGCTGCTGCTCCCCAGGACTAACATCATTGCCTCAGCTGCACCTCAGATCACCGGGTATTAGACTCTCACAAGGAGCTCATAACCTCCACCCGCTGCATGCAAGGTTTACATAGGGTCTGCGATCCCATGAGAAGCTACTGCAATGCCAATGTGACTGGAGGAGGAGCTCAGGCAAGTGATAGGAACTGCTATAAATACAGATGACTGCTGTGCTGTGGAGCCCGGTTACTGATAGGCCATGGACCAGAACAGTCCGCAGCTCAGAGGTTGAGGACCTTGGTCTTCCAGGATGAACGTGTCACCAGGCAAAGGTGGAGATCACAGGATGAAATACCTTGAGCAAAAGCACAGCAGCATAAGGGAGCCCAAGGTGCCTAGAAGATAAACTGAGAGCTTTTTATTTATGTTAAATACATATCTAATCTAGAGAACATAGTGAAGGAGGCAATAACACTAGTAAGGATGGGTATTGAGCAATGTGTGATAGGAGGTGTATGTCACACAAGGAGGTCAAATTCTACCTATCTTATCAGTAATGGCAATGGAAATTTTTGAAAGCATGACTGTGGACATGGACTTTTTTTATAGATTAGTATTTGTTGCTGGGTGTGTAGGAAAAGCCGAAGTAGGGAAAGACTAAAAAATGGGTATTAAGCACATCAGAATGAGGGGACTGGGATGAGAAAAAACATTTTAAACCCTATGCAGGTGCAGTAACTAGTGGGATCTTGGATGATTATTTAAATGTTGTAGGGGTGTGAGAGCTTCAGGAAAGCAAAGAGCCAGGAACAGCCCAGGACAGGTGTTGAAGACCAGCAGCATTCAGGAAAGACCCCTCATGAAACACAAGACCTTTGAAGACCCTTAACTCTCCAGGAAAACAGTCTTATCTAGCAGAAGAACATACCAGGCCTCAGTAAGTATTTGCAGAATAAAAACAAAACTAAATTAACAAAGGCCCTTACTATCTAAACTAGAGAGCTGTAAAAGTCTCTGAGACAGCACAGTTTTTGGTTAGTCAAAGATTAATCCAACAGGAAGGTTTATTCTGTCATGGAAATGAAAAGAATCCCAAGGGTATACTGAAACTTTCTTCTAATTTAGACTTCATACCAGGAAAACCAACTGATGGAATCATCACTTGGTGCGTGTGCTAAAATGACATCTGGTTTGGGATATACCATTAAAAATCCTGAATCTGTAACTTTCAGTACAACTAATGAAAATAAAGCTTATATAATATCCCCTAAAGCACATGTTCTTTATTTGTGCTATGAAAAAGAAAAAAGGCATAAATCCAGAAGCCAGTATACTAAGGCCCTAATAGATTCTGACATATGTGCATCTTCAGCAGGATCTACAAAATACTCAGAGCAACCTCTCAAGTATGAAACAAATTCATTACTAAAAATAACCCAACTGCAGTCTCTTTAATAGTTCTTTCAGCTCACCCTATGGATACAGATGTATCTTGAGTCCATCTGAAACTTTCAAATCAGATAAACGTGTAGTCATCAAATAATCACAGAAACAGAGTTTCTATAAAAAGTAGGAATGGATGACCAAGGGCTTCAAAAGACATAGATATTTCAAGGTTTTAAAAATGTTCTCTTGCTTTGCCATAAACAATAATAAACGTTATCTACTGAGAGAGGTTTATGGTAGCTTCATAATTGAAAATCGTTAAACATAACTAAGAATCTATCCTGAAGGCTAGTCAGTCTTAAGATTTATCAATTTATTAAGAGGCAAGAAAACAATGAAAAGTCTGTGGATTGATGTTTGGGGTTAATTCCTGACTCTGCCATTTATAGGATTTGTGATTGTGGACCCATCATGTGACTTCTTTTGAAACTGAGTTTTAAAATCTGAAAAATCAAGAGAATTAACCTCACAGGGGTTATTTTAAAGACAAAATGCAAATATGTGTATTTAGTATTATGCATGTGGTTCTCCACAAATATATGAGCTCGATAACTGACAGGTGTCATTATGACTTCCACATTGATTTCCATTCTGGCATTTAAAGGAAATTTAAGAGATTATATGCATAATTATCCAATACAATTTCTAAGTTTTCAACCACTTGGTGTAAATTTGAGTATTTAGGAGTTCTGATTTTGTGAATACATTGCCACTTTGCTTTATCTCTTTCATACCAAGATCATCAAACCCAGATTATCCAATATATATAAGACAGATGCATCAACTTTACCAACAGGGAGGAACATCTTTTTTGTTACCCTGGACACTCTGCTGAGTTAGTGAAAGGATGTAAAGCAATTACGTGAGCTCTGAAATATTGGAAGGCATTAGGAAAAAAACATTTATCACTGATTTGTGAGTTTCTTAATGGAACAGCCATTTTTTTCTTTTGAACCCCCAGTATACTCCAACAGAGTACTATAGAAAGTACATGAAAAGTAAATACATTGGATGAAGAGATTTCTTTAGGGACACAGTGAAATAGCAGAAATGCTTTATTTGGCTAAGATTGCATTTTATTCTTCTGCGAGTCTTCTGAACTCAGCCTGGTGCTTGGAACAGTGTAGGGGGATCTTAATAAATTATTTTTAATGAGTAGTATTTCTTGACTAAGGGTCTAGTCTCCACAGAATAAGGTCTATTACTCTTGGCAAATGTAACCAAGAATAGCATGCCCATTATTTTACATAAAATCTCCCAAACGTAATATGAATCACCTGTTACCACTGTCTTCCATAGTTAATTTTTCAGCAGAGATTCTACAAATAATACTAGTTAACTGAAATGTCATAACTTTATTGCCTGTTCAATCTCACTCAAAGACATTATTCGTGAAATAACCAAGAGCAGTTAGCAAAAAGGGTGCTGGAAAATCAGATGAGACTAATCCAAATCAAATTTGAGCACATGAATAGACATACTTTTGTAAATACCCTTTCAAAATATGACTGAGTGAACTATAAGCCATTCTAAAGTTGAGGTGTACCATGAAAAACCACTGACGATTAAAACCAAAATTTTATATGATGAAATGGGGAAAAAGACTACTCTGATCAGATAACTACACTGGTTTTATCTACATCCTAAACAACACAGATTTCACAAATATAGAATAATATGCTGTGTTTTTTGTGTATATTTAAAGGATATTCATAGGAACACAATTCAGTTGGAAAAAAGAAAAGAACGTGAAGATTTCCTATAAACCCCCCACATAGAAAGATCAAGTGGCCTTAGAGAACATAAGTTGTCTTCACGGCAAAGGATGTGAAAGTCCCATTGCCTTCTTTGCTCCTGCCACCCTGCATTCACCCAGAAGCAGCCTCCATTTTTCTTTTACATGAACAACACGAGCATTGGCTGTATCTCAATGAACTTACTCAGATAAACACAATGTGGTTTTGTTTTAAAATAAGCCTTTACTGAATATATCAACAAGGTACTGTATAGTGTGGGGTGAAGTTTGTCATTACAAAGTGTGTGACATGATCGGTCTCCGAGGAGGTGTGATGCAGAATCTCCCAGCCCCTTGTCAGAGAGAATTCACTAAACACAAACCAGAAGGAAATCAACCTATGATTCAAACAGTAACAGATCATCAGGATGAACTTTCAGTGAATGTATATTAGTCCTACGAAGGACACAGTTGGCGATGTCTTCACCGAGCCTCCCATTGGTTACAAATCTTACATTCCACAGCTCCCTTTAGAAATGTCCCGTGTGTGTGTGTGTGTGTGTGTGTGCGCGCGTGCGTGTTTGCATGTTCCATGCTAATTTGAAAATGCTTGTTGCAATGGCCTTGTGTTGTGCTCTTTTGTGAAAAAAAACTATAAACAAAAGAATCTATTTTGTTGTAACATCCTATGTATAGAAAACTTTTTCTCCGTGATCAGCAACAAGCATCCCCCATTGCCAGCAAGTGTCTTTAGATCCTGCTGAAGAAATCAGAGAAGGATGCAAGCTACAACTTCTTACCATTAGTAATTTGACTGTAAAAAGCATAGCAGGCGAGGCTTGACATGACCAAGAACTAGAAGGGTTATGTGTGTGTATATGTGTTTATCATTTTCTCTTTGGGATGCTGTTTTCTGCTTTACTTTCCCACACAGCTGGAAGGATACGTCATGAGCAAAAGTGCTACTCTGGTGTTCTAAATTAAAATATACTGTCTCCTTGATATAGGTTAGACGAAAATGCTAGAAACGAAGATGTCAATGGAAATGAACCACTTCTCTGTTTAAAAGCTGCAGTGGGTTCCGCAGCTGAGGTTTGCCCATCAGCTTAAGCACATGCTCCCCGTGGTCGGTCTATGACCCTATTGCCTTGTGTCTGTCTTGAATGGATGCCTTGCTCACGACGTGAATAGCCTGTCCTCCCCAGTGGGGAAGGAAGTTCTGATCGCTGTGAGACAACTAAACCCATCATGATCGGCACTAGTAGGAGATGGAGCTAGTGACATGGCAGCTGCTTCACTGACACTTTTCACCAGACTGGTCACATGACACTTGTTTCTAACCTCAGGGAAAATGTCTAATATATTCTCAAACATCCGAGGAATTAGAGAATGAGAAATTGCATTGTAGGGGACAGTGTTTTCCTAGCAGAGGAGTGCATTCCTCGTATCTCTCAGTGACCGTCCCATGTAAAGAGGCTGCTAATTCACCTGGCCCTGTTTGGAGGGAAAACCAGGGTCTCTCCATGACTACACACATTTCTCCATCAAGTAGGTATTAGCAACTACCCTGGGTAGGAGTAATTGCCAATACATGCATGTGAACATAGGTATGCCGTTTCCTTTGGAGTTTCCTCTTATGGTTACTGGTACTAAGCTCTGAAAGCACTCAAGATACCACCTAAAATCATGTCATTTCACTGAACAGCATCAACCTCTTTATAAGCCAATGAGGACAGCTTTCTTCCATGGTGTTGGCCCGCACTTTCAATCTTGACTTTTGACTAGTATCTCAAAATACACTGTAATGACAGCAAGAGTGGCCCAAAAACAGAGTGCTTGTATCAGCAAAATCCACTCCCATGACTAAAAATGCCAATCAAGGCATAATCCCCCAGGGATGGTTGTTCAGCAATTTCCCTACGACACATCAGACATCACATATTCTATGATGAATTGCTTTCTCTCCTAGTCTAGAGGACAGCCCATGATTTACAGATGAGAGACTGATTTTAATTTTGGCATTCTTTGTCATGTGCACAAGATCACAATTAAGCCTGTAACTAGCTTCTATTCATTTAGAAACATCTCCAAGCAGAGGGATCATTTCAGATCATCCCAACTATTTCATCTGATGGGGTCTCCGCTGTACAAAACTTAAGCCCAGATAATTCTGTGAATTCCACAATACATTATATAAACCTTGTTCTTCCTGACCCAAAGCAAAGAAGTTGCAGCAGTCAAAATTCTTGCTGGGGGTTAAACAAACAACACAAATAAATGAGAAGATTATTTTGTGAATAACAGAAATAAAAACCCTCAAAAGCCAAAGTACCATCATTTGAACACATAGTTTTATCTACACAGCCAAGGGTAAGAGGACAGAGCTAAGTACACAAAGTCCCATGTCATTATTCTGATTGTAGGCGGCATTCTGCTACATGGATCACTTTCAGAGACTGTTTTTTGCTTCACTGCGTGGACCTAGCTTAAAAAAACAAAAACAAACAAAAAAAACAGCCCAAACCCTCTAGAGCTAATCGACTAAAATGGAAGCCAGAGTCACTTTAGAATTAATTTAAATTAATTCATAGCTAATTTCAGCTCCACTGACTGCACAGTTTCAATTCTTCTGTCTACAACATTATAGCTTCGGTTACAATTTCTGCTTATCCCGAGGGACAAGGGAGACTAAAACATATAAATTGGGTGTATATTATTAAAGAAAATAAAATTCTTACTATAAAGAAAAAGTTGCATAGCATTTAATACCTAAACTTTTACAAAGAAGACACATCACAGTTTTATTTTGCAGAGAGAAGGGGGGGAGAAAGCTAGATGATTGTGACAATTACTTCATGGGTTCCTAAACTAATGGCCAGTGGTAAAGGAGAAAGGAAGCACAGAATGAAATGTCTAACTTTGATTTCAAAGAGAATTTTCCAAGGGAGTAGTTTAGAAAATGTATGTGATCTATAGCCCTTCTATATCTAAGGGATGGTGTGGATTAAATTATGCGTGTTTTCTGAAGATGGAACACTGCTTCAAAAATATCTAGAATTGAGCACAGACATCCCTCTATTCCTACGCCCTCTGCTCTAGGCCCTGCTCTGCTAGGATTAGGGGAATGAGCTTTCATTCTCTGACTTGTTCATTTTTCATTGGTTGTCCTGCTATTATAAGATTGATTATCCCTCTACTTCCCAATGTAGAATATCCACAATTGAAAAGGAAAAAATAAAATTTCAAAAGTAGAACAGAATCAAATCAGTTCAAGCTGGAAACTAGGTATTGCTTTAAAAAAAAAAAAAAAACAACAAAAAACAATTCATTATTTTGGCCAGCTTTGATGTGTCCTTCCAGAATTATAAGCAGTGAAAATTAGTACGCATTTTAAACTGTGTTAAATACATACGGATGTTTTGTGCAGCCAAAAATGGCATCCATAATTTTCTTTGAAAATCTGAGCAGAGGGGGAAAAACAAAAGTGGCTTAAACAATTAATTATGAAAATATATGGGAGATGAATGGAAGACAAGAATCTGTGAAGGAATAAAGGTATTAATTCAAGCTATTTCAACATGATACTAGCAAAGTCAGTTGATACAGAATAAACAGAATCACTGACTAGTTGTCTTTGTCTAAATAGTATCCATGATTTTTACAGAAGTCATTGCAGTATATTTTATACACTGCTCCCTTGTTGGTCTAAATATCATGTTGACATAGCCTCAGTGAATCTACCCAAATAATTCTCATTATCAAAAATAATTCCATTCAATATAATTCTTCCCTTTAATTTTATTAGCCTCTTCTAAAAAAGTATTCTAGAATATAACTCTGTTGAATGTGATTCAACCTGACATGTGATTTGAATAGTAACACTTTCAAAGGGAGTTTCTTGCTAGGACATCAGACCTGTCCCTGAAGATGACTGAATCAGACTCAAGCCTCTAACCCTTTATCACATAGGGCCAGCAAAGCCAGAAGGGTGATTTTTAAGTTCGTAGTCAGAACGCCAAACCCCTGGGTTTTAAGGATTTTTTTTTTCCATATCTCATCTCAATTTTCTTAAATCTATCAGATTGGGTTAACTTAACCCCTGGGAACTGGCTTCCTCTTGATGCTTTCTGTGTTTCCTGCACTGGGTCAAATCAGGGCAACCACCTCCATTCATTTTTACAGAATTTTGTACTTGTCTTCCAGACCAGGAGGTATAGAAACAGCAGGAAAATATATGGGCCATTTCTTGTTTCACCGCTATGATTCATCTTACCCTGATGAGTCCATTTTAATATGCCCTTTTATCTGACCACCAGGAATTTACTCTGACAGCTTCAACAGCAAAGTGGTTAATGTGCATTATAAGGAAGAATCACTTGTTCTTTTGCCTTGGCGTTGGGTTCTCATTGTACAACCCTGTACAGTACTTCAGCAACTATTTTTTTTTTAAGATTTAAAAAGCAAAGAGTTACAAAACTGTTTGTAATTAACTTGGAATAGAAAAGATAGCACTTTTTTTTAAATCCCATTATATAGTACACCGTATAAATTACAGAGTATTCAAATGCACAAATGCATCTGTGTAACATTTATCAAATGTAATTTGCGTGTCTCTACGTGCACACGTGGGTGTGATCTCCAGAGTCTTATCTTCCGCCTTGATCAGCGCTGGGCCTCCGGCCGTCACGTGTGGCAGTGCTCCAGGTCTGGCACACTGCTGTTGCAGAATCGCATGTTGTTGGGAATATGGCAGTCTGTGTAATTAATGCCCCCATTTGGGGTGTAAATGGGCTGCAGTCTGAAATCTCCTTTAAGGAGCTGATCGTTATTTAAGGAGACGATCTGAAAACTGGTTTCCGTCATCTCCAGGATGGAGTTGTCCTTCTTGGTACCCGCCTCGCAATAGTCATCTTTCCGCCGGCCCCGGTTGTACTTCCACTTCTGGGAGGTGTAGCGCCCCTTTTTGTGCATGTGCCAGCAAAAGATGCTGAGCAAGACCACAAGCACGAATATCACCGCGCCCCCGATCAAGCCCGCCAACAGGAAGGGGGAGCCCATGCCGTGAGAAGTCGTCTGCTCGTGGCTGGAAGCTGTGTTGCTGCCATTGTTCAGATAGGAGGCATGGGTGGTGGCCTCAGAACAGATGGTGTCTTCTATGGCACGGTAGTTAAAAGCATCCAGTGGTACTAAACAAATCCGGTAGGTGGATCTGGGCTCCAAATTAACCAGGCTCAGATGTTGCTTCTCACCACTGACGATGCGTTCCTGAACAATGCCCCCTACTAAACTGTGGCCCATTTTCACCCACGTGAGTTTGTATGCTGTCACGGTGAAGACAGAGAGCCAGCTGACTTGAATGGAAGTATCATTAACAAAGTGGATGGAGAGTTGGATCCGTTCGGAAATAGGTGGAGTCACTCTGTCTCTGCCATCCCAATCAGGAACTGTGGGGAGTTTCGAGATGGTTGGAATTGGAGGAGTGTAGCCTCTGCTTGGGCTGGGAACTGAGTGAGTAGGGGGCTGAGTCGTCGGGGAAGCTGTGCTTGGAGCTGGGGTGAAGACAGGCAGGCCGGGGGTCGTGGTGGGACATGACAAAAGATTCATATTCAACTCCCTGACAGCCATCCCTCGGACTTGTTCAGGACCTTGGCACATGAAACCCCTCACATTGAGAGATGAAGGGATGTATTTGAGCCATTCCGTGACCCACTTAATACTGCAGTCGCAAAACCAAGGGTTATTCCGAGCCGTGAGCTGCTTTAGGTTGGAGAGATTATCAAAGACCCCTTGAGTCAGCATTCGCAGTTGGTTGTTGGATATATCCAGCCGTTCCAGCTTCCGGAGATTGGAGAAGGCCGTCAAAGGGATGTGGTTTATCTGGTTGTCCTGCAAATACAGCCTGATCAGATGTGTACCTGGCAGATCAGGAGGCGGGTGGGAGAGTGAATTACGTACGATTGAAAATTCCTTGAGCTTGGTGAGATGACTGAAGGTGCCCTCGGCAATGCCCTTGTTGGTCAGGAGGTTCCCATCCACAATCAGACGCTCCAAGCTCGTGAGATTCTGAAAGGCCATGTCTGATATGACAGCGATGCGATTCTCATCCACTCTCAGCTCTTGCAAGTCCACAGGAAGCCCGACGGGCACACTGCTCAGGTGGTTCTTAGACAAAAACAACAACTTGAGGCTAACCGCCTCCCGGAAGGCCCCGTCCTCTACCCCCACTGTGGATATAGAGTTGTCATCCAGGTGTAGCTCTTCGAGCTTCAAGAGTTGGGCGAGAGCAGCCCGTGAAATGGTCTGAATGTTGTTTTCCTGCAAGTGGAGAACTCTGACGTTCTTGGGAAGGTTCATGGGGAATTCGTCCAGTTGGTTGCCGTAAAGGTAGACCGTGTGCACTGACTGCACGCTGTGCAGTTCCGCAGGAAATCCAGCATTATTAATTTGGTTGTTGTGGAGGTAGAGAACGGTTACGCCCTCCGGGATCCCAAGAGGCACTGAGGTCAAGCTGCGCTCATTACAGTAGACAAAGTTCCTATCACAGCGGCACACGGAGGGGCAGGCCAGGAGTTTGGCCACCTGGGAGTACAGCCCCAGGGAAATGATAAGCCAAGACTTCAGGAAAAGAGCCCCATGGCCGGGCCACTTTGTGGTCTGTAGGCCCATTTCTGAAGTACAGAAATAAAATACAATGTGCTGGGGAAAATAAAAGTAAAAAAATAATAATAATAATAACAAAATCAAAATGACTAGACGAGGTCCTGTCAAAGTCCAGAACTCCAGCTATGGAAAATGTCCTGATGGCATGCGGTAAAATAATCTTCCCGCTGTTACTAGTCTTATCACCTGGTGTTGGCTTCTTTGCTGTTGTCCTCCATGTGCAAAAAAAAATACAATTTAACAGGGAGAATCTTCCTCACAGGCGATTGGTGATGCCAAGTTATCGGTGGTTTCGGCAAGCCCAGGTAGGCAGGCAGAGCTCCCTCCTTCTTGTCTGGGTCAGGCCAGCCTTGATTAGCCTATGAACTTCTTGGTTAAGCTCAGTCTGCAATCTGTTATAGGAAAGAAAAGAGGAAATGGTCAGGTAAGTGTAGAAAAGAAAGAAATGCCCACACGACTATAACTCTTTCAAAAACAATGCCATTGGGACTAAATCTGGAGACTTGAGGGGAGGGAGGGTGATATTTTAAATAAGAGTAATTTAAGTGTATTTTAAATAAGAAAAATTTAGTTGAACGGGTATTCCAGAAACAAATCATTAAAATATCTAAACCTCAACAGGAAACCACGCTGTCACCTCCTCACTATCATAATCACAAGCAGAATTTATCATCCTACTCAGTGCTATCTATGAAGTACCTCCTTGCAGATCCAAACAGGCACAGTGCTGAATCCACTGAGTCAGTTCATGGTCACCGCTTACAAATCCTATTGCTCATGGTCTGGTTTCAACATGGAAAACTGAGCAACTGGTAGAAGCAAGGGGAAAAATGTGGAACCCCCACACTGTTATACATTTCGAAAATGCAAAATGAAGACTCAAGAAAGTCATTTAAAAAGATGTGTCCTTCTTAAAAAGGTATTCTAGTGCCTTGTTTCCAAATAGGGTATAGGATCTTCCGCACACCGTGCTATAAAAAGGGTATAGCTGTTGCCATCTCCTTTTAAGATATTATTTAAAACACTTTTAAATAACCAATTAAAAAAATTTAAATAACAAACCTGATACAAAAGCTTATTCATGCCTACTGCAGAACTTTAGAAATTGTAAAGAATATAATACAAAGATGGCTAAGATTATCCATATTATCTATCCCTCAGACCTAACTAAACAAATTGGTTTATTACCTCTTTTTCTACACGTATTCTTAACAAAATTGGAATCACTATTTTTCTTCTTGTTACCTAATGGTAGGTCATGAACACATTCCTATGTCATTAAAAAATCATTCAGAAAAAAGATGCGTCCTAGGGGCAACCTACCTACAATGACACAGTATAAATATAATACAGAGAAGCAAGGCTGAAGGCAAAGAGAAGACTTCTTCCTTCCCTACTTCCTGCCCCCCCTCCTCTTTATCTTCTCCCAAAATAGCTGACACAGGAGTCACCAAGTAGAATGGTCATGCTCCAGCACATGACACATTTCTACCGATGAGATACACCATTGCTGTCTGCTTTAAGACTTGCAGAGCTCATGACTTGGGACAAATTATCTTTCAACAACACTTTCCTCCTGTCTTGTGCTTTCCTGTTTTATAGAGGACTTTTAGCAAATTTTGAAATGATGGAAGCCACAGTTGAAGTCAAGGCAATCCACAGATAGTAACCATGCCTTCTTGTTCCAGAATGTACTCCATCTGGTTTTACATTAAAGAGGCAAAGAAAGGTGCCAGATTTAATTTCCCTACAAAATAAGCAGACATGACAGGACAGGGCAAGCCACGAGTCTCTTAATTCTCCCCCATACACAGACACTGAAACAACCTACATCTACAAGCGCAGAGGAACTATTTGAAAAGTGTTCCCTTAGCTATCTTGGGTGTTATAATTTAAATAGAAGAAAAAAAAAAAGACAATGGACGTGTTATTTAAGTGTCAAGGATATTGTAAATTTGTTTCACAATTCTGAAGGTTATAAATCATGTAAAAAATGCCTTTGATGACCAGAAATAGTAAAATTCATTTTTTGTTTAGGAATCTTCAAAAGGGGGTGGAGGGAGAATCTGTTTCCAGGAAAAAAAGAAAAAATCAGAAAGATGTGATGTGATGCTTTATAAAAATTCAAGGATTATTTAATTTTAAAAAATCCTTGCAAATATATGTTTTGCCATGAAAGGAAGTCATTTCCACTGGAAGAACTCTTGCTATATGCATAAAAAATAATGTATACAATGAAAAGTAAGCACACGTTTAATTCCATCATCTTAATGCCATCCTGAGCTCAAATGTCAAGCCATCTTAAGGTTCTGTAATATCCTACTAGTAAGGCATGGGCTCTGGTCTAGTAGCTGGAGCCTGACTTGGGAAGATGACAGAGTCACAGCCCCATAGCCCCAGAAACTGCATGTCAACAAGAGCCTGGGTGAGCACAACGAAGTTTGAGAAGCACTGTCCTAAACACCATCCTGACATCTTATTTAATCGTTCGTGTTTTAATTGACTAACTGTAAAATAAAGGCAAGAGCCTGTCACATGACTCCTTTGAGAAGAGCGAAGGCATGAGGCATACTAATCACTTCTGTCCCCAGATTGCATCTTATATGTAAATTACTTCTGCGAGGTGGAGCAGTGCGCAACAACTATGTATGTCACTTGGCCTCAAAGGAAAAATGTTTATCTGGATACAAAGGCACAGTTATTTGCAATCAGAGGAGCTCACTTTTGTAAAGCATTTAAGAACCAAAAAACAAAAACAAACAAACAAAAAAAACGTTTAGTGCTATTAGCATTTACTCTTCAGAAGAGGCAGAACGGCAAGACTTAAGAATAGAAGCTAATAGGTTTTTGAGTATTCCTCTGTAATCTGCAAGGTATGACAGTGTCACACAATGAACAAAATGTCCTAAGTGGGAAAAAGTGCAGGACGACGGTCTCTATGTTCCTGTCTAAAAGGAAGAGTTGCTTCTAAAGTGTCTCTACAAGCCAAGTGTTTAGGTCCCAAGAAACAAAGCAACACTTGAGGATGACAGCCCTTACTTTAAGTTCATCAGCTGACAGCCTCAAGGGCGTTATCACTGGGAGTTAACCAAGTATCAGGGATGGATCAAGAAACTATTATGATGCGTCCAAAGTGTAAATTTTCCACTTGCCTGACCTGTGTCCTCAGTAAGGAAAGAACAGGCTTCCTCAACCCTCTCCCCCCCACTCCCCCTGGAAGGCATATTTTACTCCTGAGGGCTTCTTTTATAATTATGTAAGAAGATGATGTGATCCTGAAGAAAGCTCCTAATAAGATTACGTGGTGCAAACTGTCACTGTTCATACAACTTAATAGAAGAAAAGACTCATCTAAATCACAATGTGTTGATCGGCTATGACAAGTTCAATGTTGGAGGAAAACAAACTCTCTTCTTTGCTCTTCTTGGGAATCTCACAATGGCATGGAGCAGATTTGTTCTGAGGCTTCCATCCACAGCCTATGCGTGTCAGTCAATATACTCTATTCAAACCGGTAGGAGTGCAAAATTACAAACACCTAGGCCAAAAGGATGTTACATTTTTAAATTTAAATGTCCTTTGTATTTTTAGCTGTGGTTCCTAATGAACACTGAGCAAAGATCTGCTTAGACTTCAAGCTGAAGACCGCGCTTACACAGGAAGAAAGATGATATAAAGATGAAACGCTCAGGCCTGTGGTCTCATCCCACTTCTGTCATAATTAGCAGCAAAATTTTGGATATATATTTAACTTCTCAAGGCTTAGTCTCTTCATCTGGAAAACAAGAATGCTAATAGTTGGTCACAGCATGTTTAACAGAACTAAATGAGATATTTGTGAAATGCTTGTAAGGTGCAGGAACATGGAGAAAATGTCATAAATATATTATTTTTGGGTGGTGCCTGTGGCTCAAAGGAGTAGGGGAGGTGGCGGGTTAAAACCAAGCCCCGGAAAAAAAAAAAATACATATATATATATACACACACACACACACACATATATATATATTATTTTCTACATAATTATTACTAATGATATCCAAAGAGGTGAAGTCCAAGATGTAGAACAAAATAGAATTGCTTTTAACCTATCACGTTCTGTGCACTCCAGGCTTTCTCACCCTTGGCACTCATGACATTTTATGCTAGATAATTCTCTTTTGCAGGCTGCAATGTGCATCCAACATGTCCCCTAATGTTACCATTTATAAATATGTCCCCATGGGGAAACAGGATCACTCCTGGTTGAGAACTGCCGACCTACCCCAGCTTACAAGTGCTTTATAAAGTTGGCACTATTACTTTAATATTCTACAGGAAATTGAAGATAAGTTTCTAATAAATATAACCTGAAAAGCCTTCGTGTCATGGACACCAGAAAAGTATGAATGAGTAAGTTTTTTATTCATTTATCCAACTAATATCTACTGAGCAGTGAAACGAAACGAGGTCACAGCTGAGTCCTCAGAGCTGACACGGATTTGGGCCTCATGGGGATTAAAGTTCCACAGAGAGAAATGAGTACACAGGGAATTAGGGTACTCTGTCCATTAGGGTACCCTGTCCAGAGCTCTTAACACTAGAACATCATGCCCTTAGGGTGCTGGGTAAAGAGCTCATCCCTAGTCTTTGGGGTCTTAGGAAAAAAGACGCAGGGGAAAGGATTGCATCTGTGAAGATCTGATGGAAAGAGAAGAGACTCCAGAAGTTCTGCACACAGATACAAGCTGCTGGTCATGTGAAGCAAGATGAAACTCAGGTCAGCTGAGAGATGGAGCAAATATACACAGAGCTTTCCTCCACGGCAGCGTCTGCTTCTCACTGATAGGTTTACTTCTACAACTGGGATTTTCAACCAGTGTGCACAGTGGTGTTAATGAAAGGATCTTAGGTACGCTGCAAAAATTTTTAAAGATCATTAACTAAATTATTTCTTAAATAAGTTCAAGGCACTGAAAGTATATTCTTTTTCTTTTTTTAACGTTTGTTTTTTGGATCAACATAATTTAAGGTTCAAGTGTGCTGTGAGACATGAAAGGTTGAAAGCCGCTGTTCTAAAAGATACTAAACAAACTCTAGTTTCAAAATCTTTAAGTGTATTTCATTTCTAAGGCAAAACATTGGGGGAAAATTGCTTTACAAGATGAACTGCAAATATTGAGATCAAAAGATTAAAAAAAATTTTTTCCCTATTTGTTTGAATACTATATTGAATATGTTTCCTCTCCAAGAAACCAGAAATGATGAAGAACAGCTTAATGGAAGGTGCTAGGTGAAACGGAAATTTTCATTTAAAGTAGGTAATAGTTTCGAAAGTCTAAGTGTAAATCAACATGCAAAAAATGCTCCTTGGGGGACAGCAAGCACCTGGCCTTGCCACTCTTTTAAAGATGACAGTAACAAGCTGCAGTTATTCCTGGCTACTTTACTAACTCTAACTCTTTTCATAGAAACTGAGACTCCAAGCCCCTATGTCATATAAAATCTTTCTGCAAAGAATCTTCCTCCTTGTGCTGCCTAATATATTTTTTTATTTTTCTAATTAATTCCAGGAGGCAGTATTCCAGGAGTGCTTAATAAACTCAGACCATAAAAGTCATAGTACAGAAAATAAGAATTGTCAATAAGCACTGCCAATTGCATAATGTAACGACACTATGACAAACCTAATAAAATCTTAATGGTTGCAGCACCGGCAGAATTGTGACAACGCAGCACAGTGCATAAAGTGATATAAATAAGCAAGCGAAACTGAAGAGGGATTCTCCTAGAAAAGTTTCCCAGGGTCAAATCTGAATTCGAGCTTCTGAAGGTAAGGAATTCGCGCTCAAAATCAGACACACGCAGGTGCAGAACCCACAGTCCTCACTGCACTACTAATGTCTTTGTTACACTCTGGAAACACTAAAGCAATTTATAGATCTGTGTGCATTTCCACGTCCCTAAAGATAGGCTATAAATATTGTTCGCACAGTAACTGGGGGAGTTCTGTGGTGAGCTGGCCAAGATGTGAGGATTAGCAAAAGAATTTGGGGAAAATACAACACCAGTTGCCTCTAACTTAAAACTGAAAATTTTTTTTTAACCTCAATTCACTGAACTTCAACAAAGTCCCTTCAAGTTCTTACTAGATGAATATTTTTCTTTACTAAGACAAAGAGAGAGAAAGAAGGGAAGAAGGAAAGAAGAAGGTTGGGAGGGAGAGAAGGAAAGAGAGGGCACACTTTATTTAAACAGTTGACAATTTCCTGGCTCCAGGCTGTCTAGAATTGAAAACATTAAAATCAGACCAAAAGAAATAAAGCTATTCTCCTGGCAAACACAAAATACTCCAACACATTTCAAGATTGTTCTCACATACTTTTCAATTGTTTAGAACAAACAACCAATGTTATAAACTGGAAATACATAAACTTTGAGGACGCATTCACGACTACACACGCCGCTCTCAATCTACAAAGCAGACCCCAGGGATTATCCCTTGGTCCCTTTACAATCTTTCCACACCACCACCTGCATACATGTTGGTTTCATCCAGGAGACAGACTCACCAGCTGTCTTGATGCCTTGAAAGCAATTCCTGATAGCAACTGACTTGGCAGTTGGTTCCCAGTAGTGAAGGGCATCTTGTTGAGCAGAATTTCAGGGGGCGAGGGGGGGGAATGAATTAAGAGAGTACTGATAAAACATAAAATTATATGATCCATAAAAAAGGGACCTCTGGCAGCTCATCTCTACATTAAATCCATTTCAAAGGGAGGTAGTTCAATTCATTCATTACATTCAGTTGTTCAAACAGATCCCCAATGTCTTCTATGTCACCGAAAACAATTGATTTCTTACATTCTTACCTCGGAAAAGAACTCCCCCCACCCCATCTCTTGGTATAGTGATGACCCAACCCTCAAACACTAGGGAATGGTGGTGAAAAGTGAGGGTTTCTGGGGTCCACCCCTGCAGATTCTGGTTCTACAGATCTGTGAAGGAGGCTGGGCTGGTGCCTTTTATCAGCTTTGCCCAGGTGGGTGTGATGACCAGTCCACCCCTCTGGAATTGCTTTCAGGAAATTGGTCCTTCTCTCTTCTGGGTCAAACAAATATCTGAGAGTTGGCTGGGTATTGTGAAAAGAGCAGAAAGCTTGGACTCAATCAGAGTTTAGTTTTGATCTCAACTCATCCACTCACTCACAGCATGGCAAGGGGCACCTGACATAACCTCTGTGAGCCTCACCTTTTTCATCTCAAAGGGATAATGACTGTACTTACGGAATTGTTGGGAAAAGTAGGTATAAACATGTGAAGTGACTAAGAGTGCAAATTAGGCACTCCATAAACTTGTGTAGTTAGAGAAAGGGTAATGAGCAAAGGGTGGGCTCTGGAGACATATGCCCTGAACAGCTTTCACTCACCAGCTGTGTTGACTTAAGCACATATAACGTCACCTCTCTGTGACTCAGTTAATTTATGTAAAAATGGAGAAACTAGTATTAATCACTGAAAATCACTCCAACTATTATACATGTGGAAAATGCACACTCATTATGTTGGTCATTCCCATTAAATAACAACAAAGCCCCCGTGCCAGGAAGCATTTGTCCCTGATTCAGTAGAGAGCTGGTTATGTTGAATCGAACTTCCCCCTTCTTTCACTGATCATTGTTCTTTTTTGGACACACACACATAGCTTACATCCATCAATCCTGTATGCATATGGAGGTATTTATTAAAGCCAATCAGAGAACAAGGTACAGGGCTTGTCCAGAGCCTTGCTCTGAGCCTCTGTCCTGCCTTCTGAAACCTCTAGGCCAGTGGTTCTCAACCTGAGGGTTGCAGCCCACAGGAGCTGTATGAAAGGGCCGCGGCACTAGGAAGGTTGAGAACCACTGCTCCAGGCAGACAGAGGTTGGTCTGCTTTTGCTCACCATTATCTCCCCAGAGCCTACAGCAGCACGTGGCAGACATTCAAGAACTATGTGTAGAATAAGTGAACGAATCAAAGGACGACCTTCAGATGATTACTTTGTTTGAAAAGGCAGTCTGTAAAAACTCTTCAACATCTTCAATCTGAGGTCCCATGAGGAATCACGTAGATAATATTTCAGAACTGTTTTCAAAGGTTTTAAGTTTCCCTAAACTCTCAAGAGAGATTGAAGGATAAATAAAGAGATGAATGAATAGTTCCTTAACATAAACTATTTGACCGTTGTAAAATGCAACTAGAAAATAATTGCAATGACTACAACACTATACTTGTTTTACAAAATGACATCAAATTGTATTCTCTTACTGACCGATGATACTGCCGAAATGGGGTCAAATGGAACCATTATGATAAACTTGTTTTGATGGGAAAATACCTAACACTTCAGTTTTACAATGGATGCAACTTGAAATTGGGAAATACAAAAAAAAAAATGTATTTCTACTCATATAATATCAATAGCTTCTAAACATTTTCATAAATTCAATATAACAATCAACTTTAATTGCTTAGTGCTTTGCCATTCCACATAGTTAGAAACAACATAAAATAGGCCAATATCTTTGAGAGCTATAAAAAAGCTAATAAAAAATAAACTGATCCAAAAATATAAACATGGCCTATTGCCCCCACCAAAGTATTGCATGACAGATGTAATACACACAATAAAACAGAAAATCTCATGTCTCCTTCAAAAGGAGAATACAGATTTCAGTTGGCAATATTGATTAGATGCATGAAATGAAATTACACAGTGCATATTGCCAGGTGAGTTATCTGTTTTTAAGTCTAAAAAATGAAAAATTCATTGCATAAGCCTATTTTGGTATCACAGGGATGGCTCTGAATGTAAAGGGTATAAAATTTCCTCACTGAATAAATGGGTTTTAACAATGTGTTGTCTCACCTTCAGAACACCTGTCATCTGAGGGGTCAGGCTATGGTCAGGGGACCATTTCTGGATTGGGAAAACAAGAGAAGGTAAGAAACAGAAGAAAAATCCGTATTTCTCATTTTTGACCCTCTTCCCTCAAGGACATTCCCCTCAACCCCAGAACGTGATTAGATATGGGTTAAGATCAAATTAAGTCATTTCCAAAGATCAAGAAAAAAAAAAATGAGCGACCTCAGTATCATGTCTATTGTAGCAACACAGTACACATGAGGAATAATTTAAAGGAAAGTATTTAAAATATACCATTGATTCTAAAAGTCATCTTTTAGATGGTAGTCTTTCTCACTTGAATGGATCTTAAGATATGTTCTCCAAACACAGAGGAGTTTAAACATACAAATAGATTCTTTTATTGGTTTACACACAATCAGAGCTCTGCTTTCATTGAGGGATATTACAGCTTTTAAACTTTACCCCAAAGGCAAAAACCTTGTATTTTCTTAATTATATGGTGCCAATTAATTTCAACAATTTAATTTTGTTTAAAAAAACTCCCATAAAAAAAAAAACCTCGAGAGCAGATGATGACTTTTGACTTTTTATGTACTGGGGAAACTTATTAAATGTAGAGTATCAATGTCTTTATATAGTGATCAAGAAAATGCCATGAAGGCTATCTGTAACAGTACGATCAAAACATTTCTGAATGTATATGAATCATGCCCTATGATTGCACCAATGTA
>CAUYON010188957.1:0-23605 GCA_963573935.1 Arctocebus calabarensis | reverse complement strand
GAAGGCGGAGTACAGGATCAGCACGTTGACGAAAAACAGGCCCACGTTGAACACTGAGGGCAACAGCGGTGGCGGCACGTAGGGGACCAGGGGGCCCAGTGCGTCCAGGTGGGCCGCGACCCGGGCACCGGGCATGCAGGGATGGCGAGGGCGGCGGCGTCCCGGCGACCACAGGGAGCTCAGCCGGCGAGGGGACTGCTCAGCCATCCAGGGGCACCCCGGGGGTCGACAGAGGCGGCGCTGGGCCCCAGGTGCCCCCCTGCGGATGCGCCCTGACTTCCGAAATGTGCCGGGCGGGGTCAGCGAACCGCGGATGTGCCCACGAGGTTCCCTTGACCACCCGGTGGCCAGGCGGTCCCTCCTGGAGTGGCCGGCGGCTGCCCGGCTCGCGCTCACAGGCTATCGCAGAGCCGGCGGGGACCCCACCGCGGCTCAGCGTCCAGAGCCAGTCCCAGCAGCGGGCTCTCCCGTCTGGCCCTGCCCTTCCTCTGGGGTCCGCCCTGATTCTTTGATTTATTTATTTATTTGCAGTTTTTGGCTGGGGCTGGGTTTGAACCCGTGGCGTCCGGTATATGGGGCCGGTGCCCTACTCCTTTGAGCCACAGGCACCACCCCCTTTTTATTTTTTTATGTAATGACAGTAACATTTTGAAGACACCAGGTCAAATACAGTATAAAATGCCTTATGTTCTAAATTTTTTTATTCTTTCTTCTTGGTGCCTTTTAGCTTGTATTTCCTTCACTTCTGAGAAGAAAATAATATCACGGTTCCTGGATTTTTTTCAGTTTGCTATACCCCTGAGTCTCCATGAATTTAAAAAATAAAGTTCCATTTATTAAGTATTTAGGTCCAAACAACTCAATAAGTGTTTGTGTCTTAACAAGGATTAGCAGTTTGAAAAACAAAAACCTGACAATTAAGTTTGGAAACTCATCCTGGAAAAAATGCTACATATCTCATCGCTGAATACGTTCACCTTTGAAGTACTCCCCTGCGTCCAGTCCTTTGAAGCAATTTTGGAACTCTTTTTTGGAATGATCATCAGAGTTGTCCTAGGTGATGTATGCACACAAAACACAACAACAATAGTGAATGCCACTTAGGACACTGGCACATGTTGACAGGAACACAGCTGTGAAGCTCCGATACACAAGGTTATAAAACCTTACTGAGTTGTTTGTACAGTGCTGCCAATGCAAGCCCACGGTGGCAAGTTTGCAAACTGAATTTGCATTCCTTGTAACAATTGAATTGAAGGCCATTCAAGGCCAAGAAAGACTGAGGAGGCCTTCCTTCTGTCTACAAAAACTGGACTGGGCCTGGTCAGAGGATGAAAGGAGAAATTGACTCTCCTTCCCATCTCCTGTTATCTCAAAATATTTTAGGAATGAGGGTCAGGAATGTAGGTGCTCCTGGCCCAAATCATTTGGGTCATAAACGTGTCCCAGCTTAATCAACAAGTCAGTCTATTTCTCCCCCAGTCCCTGTCCTCCCTAGCAACTGTTTACACCCTATACTCCTCAATGTCCCCCCTCCCCTCTAAAAGGCCTGTATACAAAGATATATGAACTCCTTTGGAAAATTATTACTCTGAGTTATCATTCTGATTTCTCCCTGTGTGCAAGGCAAATAAATCCTTTCTCTTATTAATCTGCCTTACTTGTGAGTTGAACTTTCAGGGAACTTTTGGGGGAATGGGAACATTTCCCCTTGCCCCACAACAACCCCTGCTCTATAGAAAGTTTTCCTCTCCAGAGTGATACCCCCAGCCTCAACACAAGTCTAGGTACAGACACACAAGTGTCAATATGCCCATTTAGTAGATGGGAAAAGTAAGATGCGGAGACATATGGCAGCCACGTGAGGAACATGCTGGTATTTGTGCTGACTTTTTCTGACCTTGAATCTAGTGCTCTTCCCTGCTGCCAGCCTTCTGAACACGAGGCTCTGTCCATGGGAGCTTTGGCTTGAAGAGTAATTAAGTTGCTGTTGACTTCGCTTTGTCCCCAGAGCAACTCTCAAGTCACTTTGGAATGCAGGCTGCGTTGTCATTGCTTTTTTCATGCCTTTCTTTGCTTGTTGAAGGCACTTTTCAAAGACCAGTTGAATTGTTTGTGAAAATGAGTGACAGTGCATCAGCCAAAGCATCATGTGGGTGGTGGCATTCTGCTGTCTATTCTGCACACACAAAGAAATGGTGCTGCTAATTACATCTGTCCCGTCTGGATGTTCCCATCTGCTGTTAACTGCATTCCCAGCTCAGGCGGGCGAGGAGGAGGGCCAACCAGCCAAGGGCTTTATTCTCTCCCAGTCGTTCACACAGAGCTTAGGAAGGGTCCTGGCTGCTGTTGCTTTTTGTATTCTATTTTGGGGTTTTTTTGGTTGTTTTGGGAGATGAGGTGGGAAGGAAGGAACCAGGTGTTTCTTGGAAGCAAACGGAGGGGGGAAAGGCAACCTAAATTGCAAATGAGAATGGAATCTTCTTCTACAGCTTAATTGACAGCGAGTTTGGAGGAGATGGATGTTAGGAAAAATTGCAGCTGCTGGTGCTGAGGTATTTGGGGTTTCGGCGAAAAAGAAAAGCAAACAAACTAACTTGGTGGCCCACCTGCAAGAGGGCCTGCTTATAGACCCTGCCTTCCAACAAGAACCCCGTCTCTGTGTCTGAAGGAGGCAAGGGTGGTAGAAAGAGGTAGAAGGCGGGAAGAAGGAGGCAGTAAAATCTGCTTTATGAGACATCATCCAAAGGACTTCAATAAAGACCATCTCGTTCAGCGGCTGTCTGCGTGAAACAGAGCAGGGGGTAGGTCAGGCATCGTGTTGGAGCTGCAGCAGAAGGAAGGAATTTTCGGATGTTCTAGTTTTGTTCAAGTTCAGGCTGTAGAAACCACAGTTTCTTAAGAGGTGGAGGGTTTTTTTGGTCTCTAGTGTAGGAAAAGAATATTCCAAGATGCTACAAACCCTGCAACATTTAAGTATGACAGAGGTCTGGAGTGACATCCTTATTCCTGCAGTTTAGATGCTGAGGAACAGAGCTCTTTCTTGCTCATGCCTGTCTCCTGACGCCCGACCCCCTGAAATCCCAGCAGAGACGAGCAGTGAGCAGGGCCCCAGCCTCCATGCTCAGGCCTGCCACCTTTCCACTGCACTTTTGCATCTATGAAGATTTCAACCTTGCACACACCCTACTTAAGGCTCCCCCTTAAGCCGAGTTGTTTACAGATTTGCCTCCAAACAGTGAGCTCCCTTGCTGGTGCTGCCAAACCCCCTAGGGCATAGGCTCTCCTGACGTTTGATTTGCAATGAATAGCAAAGATTTATAGGGCAGAATCTGTGGAAAAGAACAAAAAGGCAGGTATGGCGTCAAAGGTTTCTTTTTGAAATGGTTCAAGGAGTGGGCTGGACCCACTGCCTTATAGGGAGCAGTGAAAGCCCTTTGTCATCATCAGGGTATCAAAACCCTCTCCAAAGTGAGTAGGATGGAGCCACCCTATCCCTAGCAGGGATAGTAGCTAGAAGAACAGGTAACTAGAGATTCAGTGTGCCCTCAGGTGGTTGGAACAAAGAGTTATAAAAGGCAACCTTGCAAAAGATCTCAGTTGGAGCAATCTGCACAGTGGTCCCATCCTGCCATTCACTCAGCGGGATCCGTTCATATTAACTCAAGGAAAACGGCAGGATGTGGCACTGAGGCTTCCACCCATCATCACCTCAAATAAAAGAGGGCTAATAGCTAGAATGTATTAATATAAATATATATTTTTTAGACAGAGTCTCATTCTGTCACCCTGGATAGAGTGCCATGATGTCTGTGGTGTTAGCCTAGTTCCTAGCAACCTCAAACTCCTGGGCTCAGCGATCCTCCTGCCTCAGCCTCCCAAGTAGCTGGGACTATAGGTGCCCGCCACAGACACCCAGCTAATTTTTTTATTTTCAGTAGAGACAGGGTCTGGTCTTGAACTCCTGAGCATAAGTGAGCCTCCTGTTACTGGATGAAGAGGGTCCAGCCACCTGCCACACGGTCAGCCAATATGCAAAGACGGGGACAGGTCCACCAAACCTCGTCAGAAGGCCAAGATTCTGGAGAACAGTGAGAGTAGCCTTTCCAAGATCATTGTGTTTTTCCATTTCCAAAATTACAGTTTTGGACATTAAAGTTCAAAGCAAAGACCCCACCAGCCCCTATTCCAAATAATAATCTGCATAATTCAGTGACCTATTACAACATTCCAATTTAGAAGTTAATGTCCTAAATCAAACCACCTAAACTACTTAACGTAGGCATCCTTAGGATGGGAACTAAATTTACAAAACAGTAAGAATGGGGCTCAGCGGCATCCGTAGCATAGTGGTTACATGTCAGCCACATATGCCAAAGCTGGCAGGTTCAAAGTTGGCCTGGGCCAGCTAAACAACAATGACAACTGCAATAAAAAAATAGCTGGGCATTGTGGTGGGCGCCTGTAGTCCCAGCTACTTGGGAGGCTGAGGCAAGAAAATTGCTTAAGCCCAAGAGTTAGAGGTTGGGGTGAGCTGTGACACCACGGCAGTCTACCAAGGGTGACAGCTTGAAACTCTGTCTCAAAACAAACAAACAAACAAAAAAAAAACAGTAATAATGGGAGACAGGGGGTGAAGGTCAGGCAGGACCTAAACTAATCAGACCAGCTGTGCCGTGTCTGCAGGAGCCTGACTCCAGCTTCTCATAAAATGCGCTTTCACTCCTGCCTTGGCCTCCCAGAGTGCTAGGATTATAGATGAGAGCTCCCATGCCCCACCAATATAAAGAATTCTTAAAACTCAAGTGTAAAAACCCAGACAATCCAATTTGGAAATGGGCAAAAGGAATGCACAGGCCTTCCAGTGAAGAGATACACAGATGGGGAGCATATGGAAAGATTCTCCACAGCCTTGGCCAGGGAAATGCAAATTAAAACCACAACCATACACGCTGCTGCCCTGTTAGAATGGCTGAAATAAAACACTGTGACAACACCAAATGCTTGTGAGCATTTGGAAAAACTAGATCGATCCCTCATTTATGACTGGTAGGAATGCAAAATGACAGCCCCTCTTGGGAAAACACGTTCACAGCTTCTTTAAAAACAAAACCCGGCCCTACCAAATTACCTAGCTTTTGCGCTCTTGGGTATTTATCCACCCAAAACGAAGATTTGTGTTTATACAAAACCCTGTGTACAAATGCTCAATGCAGCCTTTGTTTGTCATAGCCAAAAAAATGAAACAACTCAGGTGTCCTTCAGCAAATGAATAGTTAAAGAAGAAGCTGTGGCCCAGGCATACAGGGGAACACTGCTACTCAATAACAAAGAACACGTTATTGACACACAAACAACCCAGCAAATCTCAGGGACATACGCTGAGAGAAAGACAGTCCCCCTAAATTACACCATGTATGGAATGTTCTGGAAACAAGTGGCTGTCAGGGGTTAGCAGGCTGTGGAGGGAGGAGGGACATGGGTGGCTGTGCTCTGTGTGTTGACAGCCAGCCGTGTGCCAGGTGGTGTCCTAGCGTCTGGTGAGATGTTACCCACTGGAGCGTACCTGGGATCTAGTTCTATTATTCTTTCTGCTCACATGTGAGGGAGAGAGTTCAAGGGTCCCAACTTTTCCAAGGGGAAACCTTATATTTTTTGTTTCATCAAAGGCTTAAGGCCATAAAGTGGGGTGGGGGCCAAAACTTCAGTGCAGGTGGGGTAAGGTGGGGGTGGCTACCTCTGGAAATGCCCAAGATTCATCCCCAGAAGATAAGACAAGCTTGCATCCTTCATGTGAGCCAGGCTTGGGCCAGCCTGATGTGACTTTGGGGCAGCTAGGAGCACACTTTACTCTCAAGCCACAGAGGGCCTGGGGTCAGTAGTGTCCCCCCTCTGCCCTCCCAGTTCCATGAGCCTCCCATGCTCTCGCCCTGCTCTGACCACTCCTGGCCAAGAGCGATAGGGAAGGTCCTTTGGCTTGGTTGAAGCTCACCCAAATTTCCCTGGGAAACAGCCCTGGAGGGTGCTGTGCTGAAGACTAGCATGGCTAGTTTTCCTATAGTGCGGGGACAGATCCCTGGGGCTTAGGGTGAGTGTGTAGCCCCACAACTGGCCTCTGGGGAGGGCCAAGGCTGTATGAAAGATGTATATTCATGGACCCAGGATTATACACAGTGGTAAGATGTCACCAGATAATTGGACTCACATCTCTAACCTATCCCCACTTAGGGGGGAATGTGCTCCGTGCATGGGATGGGCAAGAAATGGCCTAAGTCATTAACACAGGCCTTTCTCTCTTTTTGTCAAGCAGGTAGATTTGAATCTCGACATTAAATGAGCTTCTAATATGGCCTCCTTGCATGCAGAGACCCTCAGATGGCACATGGGGCCATCCCTGTACCCCCCATACACACCCCGTCCTCTGCCATCTCCTAGGGCTCTGAGCTGACCTAATCCAGCCCAGACTCGCCTCCTCCTCCTTTCCTGAGTCCATCCCCAGCCCTGTTGACCATGAACACACATTCGTAGGATGAGATTTTCCGGAGCTGAGTCCACTGGCCACTCTGTGGGATCTGTTCCTTCAGAGGCCACCCTATCCCTATCCCTCACTCTCCATTTTCAATAACAAGTATACGTTTTCTTTTTACATAGATGGAAAGAAATCAACACATTCATTTGGTTTGTTTTATAGTTCTGAAAAAAAAAAAAAGGCATCTTACTCTGGCTGGCTTCACGGCCAATAGATCATTGAGGACTGCCGACCGGACCGACCTTCTTTTTCTGCACTTGCTGGGAGGAAGAGAAGGGGCAGGAGGTGGGACAGAGCCTCCTAGGGAAGAGCTCAGTGGCCAAGAGGGAAGTGGGGAGCTTCCGGCCCAGGAGCCCTTTGTATGGCCCCTGAATGGTTTCACCTGTGCTGTGCTGTGTCCAGCCAGGCAGGCCACTGAGAGCCTGTCACGTGCCTCTTTGCAACTCCACACTTGGTACCTAATGCCACATGTCGGTAGTCCACGATCAGCCCTGATGGCAATATTTATACCATAGAAATCAGCAAATGCCAATCAGGTCTTTTCACCTCCTCCCACAAGAGTCTTCTGTCCAACATTTACCAGCCACCAACGGCCATTCCCAGGGAAAAGCCCTGAATTCTGGTCTCTGATATGTGTTTAATTTCTAGAACTAAACAAGAGGGTTCATTCAAAGGAACCAGAAACAGATTCCCTCTTGAGCAACAGGCAACTTGGACAGCTTGTGAGCTCAGAGCTGGGCAATGGAGAGAAGAAGGCTCAAATCAATTCTTTTTTAGGGAATAAAAAGACTATTTTAAAAATTTATCTCTTCTTGAACTTCTTAGAACCTCTTCAGATGATGTGTCAAAGCAGTGTAATGTCACTAACCATCTGTCCCAGTGCTCTGGGCCTGGCCCCAACAGCTGACTTGAAGGCCAGCTGCAAATGGAGACAAGGACTTTTCTGAAGACACCGGCCACTGCCTGAGCCAGCCACTGTCCCATCGTCTTGCTGCATTATGTTTAAATCATCTGAGCTTCCCCCATTCACTTAGGTAATACTTGTGAATTATTTACAAAAACATGAACGAAACCTCTGAACTACACTTTCCAACCTCAAACCCTCTTGTTGTTCCCATGAGTCCTAGGCCACCACAAAAGGGAAGATGTCAGTCTTTGTAGCTGGACCAGTAACTCAGAAGCTAACGATGCTTGGTCCTTGGCACAGGCTGAGGATGGGTTGTGCTATGCCAAGGGACCTCTCTGAATCCATAGAACTTGGCATAATGCCCGCTGAGTCCACCAAATCTTTATTGTTAGTTTTTCCTTTCTGTTGTTGCTGGTTTGGGCTCCTTTTTGGGAGCTGGCACAAAGGTTTTAGGATAAAAAGCTAGATGGTGATGGAGTTGGCTGGGAGCTCTTGAATAGCTCTGTGCCAACCTACTTCCAGTTACAATGGGGCCTAGACAGCTGTAGAACTAGAGATTGCAGTGAACTTACACGGTCTTGGCCAGCTGCTGAGAGGTCTGGGGCACTGGTCTGCAGAGCCAGGTGGCGCCGAGGCAGTGAAAATGGCCTGATCATGATCTGAAGCCAGCTGTGCCTCCAGCCGGGGCATGCAGGCCAGCGCCAGGCAATGCATCCTGCCCACGACTATCATTTGTTCCCAGTCCTAGTAGACATCCCAGATGCCAAGTAAGCTTCTACAAATGGGGAGGTCTCCTGAGCACACCTGACAAGCCCCTCCTCATGGCCCACATTACTCCATTCTAGCCCAGCATGTGCCAAACGTAGCCAACTCCAAACTGAGGTGGGCTGGACAGGCTGTGGGGAAAAACCCAGAAAGACCAATTAGCTGGCCCCAGATCCCGTGGGCTGAGACCAGACCTCTCTGCCCTTTCCCTGTTCTGCTTGAGACAAAGAAGCTCTTGAATGACAGAGTTCCTTGGAAGGAAGGGGCCCCGGGGGAAAGGAGGATTGTGGGTATTTGTTGTCCCATGTAGGAGGCATTAGAAACAAACAAGTGAAATGACCAAGTGCTGAAGGAGTCGTCACGGCCTTGGCTCTTGGGGCTGCGGCCTCTGTGGGATGGCTAAGCTCATGAATTCTGAGCGCCTGGCCTGGCTCTATCTTCCTGGAAGCTCTGAGGGTTGGGGCTTGGCACTTGGGGAGTGGACTTCTTTTCAGAGAGAAGGAGCCCGTGCTGAGGGAGAGGGCTGAAGGGGAGTGGGGCAGGAGAGTCTGTGAGAGAAGGACAGACACACAGGCCCTGTCGAGAGACAGAGCAGAGGGGAGGGAAAGCTGCAGAGAGACAAGAGCCCAGGGATGTCAGCCCGGCCCTGTCCTCCTGCACCCCCTCCGCGCAGTGTCCCCCAGGAACTGCCTCCGCAGGTGGCAGGGGGCCTCTAGGGCAGCTGACCCCAAAGGTCCCCTGAGGGCTAGAGCGGTTTGGAGGAAGAACGGCAGCCACACCAGGAGAAAACTAGACGGCCCCTGCCCTCCCCACGTTGTCCCGGGGCCTTAAGGGGCTCTGGGATGTTCGGGCCCCTCCAGATCAGCCCCTTTGCCCAAAGCGCCCCACTGGTGCTCCCCTGGAGGAAGCCAATCTGGCTGTGGGTCGTGTTTCTCTTCTGCGGCCACCAGTCCTCCTAATCAATCAATGCCTTCCAGGCCCTGCCAGCACCTCTGAGCCCCTCTAAATCTGGGGCTGTGCGAGCATCTCCCTCAGGGCTCAGGGCCTTGTCCAGCTGTCACAGCAGGGACACAGCTCTTGGGCTCCTCCATAACCCAGTCGCATTCCCCCTGGGCAAGGCGAGGTTCAGAGTCCTACTGGAGGGGGTCGAGATCACAGCCTGGTGGGGCAGAGCTGAGACAGGCACTGGGTGTTTAAATAGCCAAGGCAGCTATTTAAACACTCGATTGCCAGCAAAGGGGAAGAGAAGGTAGCTAAGGTGGCCTGCTCTCTCTTGTCTCTCAGGGGCCAACCCCGCTGTCCCTGTCACACCCCAACTCCTCTTGGGGAGCTGGGGGCTCCACTCTGCACAAAAACGGCCTCTCCTTGAGGTTGAGGCCCCTTGGCACATGGGCACTCAGGGCTTTATGTTTGTCATGTCAGTTAATAGGGCAACTGCTCAATACCTTGCCCACTGTCACACCTGGCAAGTGGCAGGGCCGAGATTCCATCCCAGGTTTCGCTGGGTTCAAAGCCGCAGCAATTAGTGACATGTGGTACGCAGGCTGGATACAATGGAAGAAGCCCAAAGAGTTGGACCTAACTCCTTCCAAGAAGACATGGACAAAACTTAGGACTTCCCTGTTTAGACTGAATGTTGAGACTGTGTTGTATTGCTGGAAAACACAGCTCTTCCTGAGCGACCTCACTGCAGGTCGTCAGTGGTGGGTGGGGTTAGCGTCTATTACCTGTGCCTGTTCACATGCGGTTTGGTACATTTCCTCTGGGCGTGGGTCTCTTCTTCCCCCCTGAACTGTAAGTTCCTTGAAGGCCCTGCCAAAGTCCAGGACCTCTCACTCAGTAGTTCTTCAGACAATAGGTGGTAAATGAATGAATAAATGGTCAGCATTTAGAATTCTGGAATGATAACAAAGGGCTGAGCACTCCTCGAAGCCCCTACAAGCAAATTCACAGCCACCACTCCCTCCCAGGCGCCTTGCAGACGTCACTAATTGACTGAGGCATGCTTTTCTATTGAGAAGCCTGGGAGGCCTACGGAATCAGTGGCGCCAGGAAGTCCTGGTTCCATCACTCACTGATTGTATGACTTGGGGGCTGTGACTTCACCTACTTAAGCCTCTGTGTCCCATTTGTAAAATAAGGACAATAATTCTAATGACGCCCAAACAGATCAACTCCTACACCCCCCCCACCCCATGATGATGCAGGTCCCCCAGGTTGGGAAGACACAACCTCTCCTCCCCTTCAGCCCTAAGAGCTAATGGGACGAGTGTGACTCTGACCTTGCCAACTTGCAGGAGAAATGGCCCCCGCTGGGCTCGGAGTCCATCTGGACAGTGTGGTTGCCAGTGACAGAATCCAGGGGGCCACCACAACTGCATTAGTCAGTTCTCCAGAGAAACGGAACCAAGAGGATATAAGGAGACACACAGAAAGCAATCTACTGTGAGAGAATTGGGTCTGAAGCTGGAGACCAGGAACGCTGGGGGTGTAATTCCAGTCCAGGCCTGAAGGCCTGAGATCCAGGACAGTCCGCATCTGAGGGCAGAAGAAGCTGGACCTCCCTGCTCAAACAGAGGGCAGACTGGCCGCTCTGTCTTTTTGTTCTACTGGCCCTCAGTGGATTGGATGCACACCCACACTGGTGAGGGTGGATCTTTTTACTCAGCCTACCAATTCAAATGCTCATCTCTTCCAGCAACACCTTGACAGACACACCCAGAAATAATGCTTCACTAGCTATCTGGGCTTCTCTTAGCCTAGTCAAATTGGCACATAAATCAAACACCACCTTTGCAACCCAGTCCAGCTGAGCCTAGCCCAGGGCTAAACCATCACCCATGTTGCCCAACCACAGCCCATCACTTCTCCATCTTCAGTTTTATTCTGAAATCCCAGACCTCATAGTGTATCATCTGCAGATATTTCAATATATGTCTCCAAAAGTTACGGACTTAAAAAAAAAGACCCTACAAAACAGTACTATTGTTACACACCAAAAAACACCACCACCCCCAAACACAAAAAGAAAGAAGTTATTTAAAACAAAACACTGAATTTCCCAATAAAGAGAATCATAAACTAGCATTGACTGAGTATGGATAACACTCCGGGGTCATAGCTCATTTAAACTGCCCTCCTGGGTGGGGCCTGTGGCTCAGTGAGTACAGCGCCAGCCCCATATACCGAGAGTGGAGGGTTCAAACCCAGCCCCAGCCAAACTGCAACAAAAAATAGCTGGGCCTTGTGGTCCCAGGTACTCGGGAGGCTGAGGCAAGAGAATCGCCTAAGCCTAAGAACTGGAGGTTGCTGTGAGCTGTGATGCGACAGCACTCTACTAAGGGCGACAAAGTGAGACTCTGTCTCTAAAAAAGAAAACAAAACTGTCCTCTTGTCCTCTGAGGCAGAAACATATTGTCATGCACTGTCCAAAATGTCAACACCTACTGCCACATGCTCCCTGTCCTTCTTGCCTGGATTGACCTATATTTCCTTATGTATATATTTTTTAAACTTTTAATTTTGAAATAATAATAAAATCACAGCAATTTGTACAGAGTACAGAGTGGTCCCAGGTACTCTTAAGCCAGTTTCCCTACAAAATTGAAGCCAGGACATTTGACACTAGTTCAAGATATGTGTGTAGTTTTATGTCATTTTTCTGTTTTTAGTTTATTTGTGTTTTTTTTCAATTCTTTTTTTTTGCTTTTAATTTCAGCTGGCTTTTACTTTTCTTAGTTTCCTTGTTTATTTATTTATTTATTTTTCTCCATTGTCCTTCCTCTTAGCGATTGCGATTCTCGTGCCAGTTGCCTCCCAAGTAGCTGGGATTACAGGCACCTGCCACAACGCCCGGCGGTCTTCTCCTCCTAGTAGTAGAGACGGGGTCTTTTACTCTGGCTCACTCATGCTTATGCTGGTCTCAAACTCTGTGAGCACTGGAAACCACCCTCCTCGGCCTCCCACAGTGCTGGGACTACAGGCGTGAGCCACCACGCCCAGCCTGTGCTTTTTTTTTTTTTTTGTAGAGACAGAGACAGAGTCTCACTTTATCGCCCTGGGTAGAGTGCCGTGGCATCACACAGCTCACAGCAACCTCCAACTCCTGGGCTAGGTGATTCTCTTGCCTCAGTCTCCCGAGTAGCTGGGACTACAGGCGCCCGCCACAACACCTGGCTATTTTTTTATTTGTTTGTTTGTTTGTTTCGCAGTTCAGCCGGGGCTGGGTTCGAACCTGCCACCCTCAGTACATGGGGCCAGCGCCCTACTTGCTGAGCCACAGGCGCTGTCCTGTTTATTTGTGTTTTTCTTTTCAGTTTGTTATTTGGGGACAGAGTTTCACTCTGTCACTATGAGTAGAGTGCTTGGGCATCATAGGTCACAGCAACCTCATACTCTTGGGCTCAAGTGATCCTCTTGCCTCAGCCTCCTGAGTATCTGGGACTACAGATGCCCACCACAATGCCCAGCTAGTTTTTCTGTTTTTACTACAGACAGGGTCTTGCTCTTGCTCAGGCTGGTTTCAAACTCCTGAGCTCAGGTCATCCACCTGCCTTAGCCTCCCAGAGTGCTAGGATTATAGGTGTGAGCCACCATGCCCTACATTTATGCCATTGTCTTTTAATTCCTTTTTGATACAGAGTCTCATTCTATTACTCTGGGTAGAGGCTGTGACATCATAGCTCACAGCAACTAAATTCTTAGTCTTGAGCAGTCCTCTTGCCTCAGCCTCCCCACTAGCTGGGACTATTGGCATGTACAACTTAATCTGGCTAATTTTTCTATTTTTTTTTTTTCTTTTAGAGACAGAGTCTCACTTTATCGCCCTCAGTAGATTGCCATGGCATCCCACAATTCACAGCAACCTCCAACTCCAGGGCTTAGGCGATTCTCTTGCCTCAGCTTCCTGAGTAGCTGGGACTACAGGCGCTTGTCACAACGCTCGGCTATTTTTTTGTTGCAGTTAGGCTAGGGCAGGCCCTTGGTATATGGAGCCGGCGCCCTACCCATTATGGGCCATAGGTGCCGTCCATAATTTTTTAATTTTTTTAGTAGCGATAGGTCACTCTTGGGCAGTCTGGCCATGAACTCCTGTTAAGCAAGCCATCCGCATCGGCCTCCCAGAGTGCTAGGATTACAGGCATGAGCCACCGCGCCCCCACCTCCCCTGCCTCTTTATGCAATTTTCTGTGCAAGTAGTTGTGTAACCATGTTGCCATCAAGGCACTGGCATGGCACTGTCACCACAAAGGTCTTGCTCACACTCCTTTCAGAATCCCACCACCCCTCCCGTACTCCATCCCTAACCCCTGGGAACCTCTAATTTGTTCCCTATCTACAATTTTGACCTTCTGAGGATTTCATATAAATGGAATCAGATGGTATGTGACCTTTCGAGGCCGACTATTTTCACTCAGCTGAATTCTCTTGAGATCCGTCCAAGCTGTAGCGGGTGTCGAGCGCCTGCTCCTTGTACTGTCAGGAGGACAGCAGTGCTCACAGGAGGGACTGAGGCTCGTTGACCCACTCACCCTCTGAAGGATGTCCTGTCCCCTGCTTTATTGTTTCATCCTTGGCGTTTTAGACAAACATACTATATTTTATTTATGTGTCTCATTTATTTTATTTCCTATCACCTCCTCTATAATGTAAGTGTCACAGAATATGGACATGGCTATGGCTGTTTCTCCAGGGCCAGAAATAGTACCTGACACACAGTAAATGCTGAACAAACTGTTGGTAGCATGAATCTTGAATTAATTTTGCAGATGAGGAGGAGATTTCGTTTTAGGGAATGTGAGCAACTTGCCCAAGGTCATGGAGCCAGGAGGTTGTGGAGCCTGGTTCTGCCCGGTGGTCTCGGCGAAAGGCCCCCCCCAACCCCCCCAACCCCCGCCACGCTGGGCTTGGCCTTTCTTCTCTCCGCTAAGCGTGGGCAACGCGGGCTCCTGCTTCTGTGTTTCCCTTGGCTTAAAGGACCTGGCAGGGGTTTCAAATGGAACTTTACTGACAACCCACAAAGCCCAAAGGGAAATAAATAAGGGAAACACGAGGACTTATAAATTGGTAAGCTTATAAAATAAATTCTTTTCTTTTCCTTTTTTAAAAGGGATGTTGCATTAGTTTCCCATGGCTGCTATGACAAATGACCGCAAACTTAGAGGCTTAACACAACACACATTTATTCTCTTACAGTTCTGGAGGCCAGAAGCCTGAAATCAAGAGGCTGGTAGGTCTGTAGGGTGGGGCTGGCAGGCCATGAAATGTCATTTGGGAACTGCAGTCTTCTTTGATCTAGCTTGTATTGGCATATGTTACATTAACAAAACATTTACGAATAATAATGATGAAAAAATAAATGAAAATAAGCTTAATACCAGAGGCCCTATGGGACCCCGCACATCTACACTCCTGACCTCAAGACAGCTGATGGGACTTATGGGAGGGGCAGGTGGAACAAATAAGAAGGTGCCAGGGTCGGAAACTTGCCCACAGCCACGCTGGAAGGGAAAGTCCTGGGCAATGACATTTGGGATCACGTAAATTTTCACACCTTCTTATACCACTGTAGGGTATCAGGGACTGGGCTGTGGATGGGCATCCAAGCTATCTATGAGATGACCTTGGGGCAAGTTTCTGCCCCAACAGGATCACTACGTGCCAGCAACATTCATTCTCCCGGATCTCTGTCTCTCCAGGATTTGAACTGGGGCCCGTGGAGAGCCTGGTTATGAAGCCACAGGTCACAGGAGCAGAGGCTGCAAGGTCAAGTGCTAGAGAGGCTATGAGCAGTCTGGAGGTGACAGCAGGCAGGGGTTGGTGCAGCCCCAGGATGCAGCTCAGAGTTGAGGTGAGGCCAGGGCAAGGGGGCAGTGGTGACAGGAGGAGATATCCACACTCAGAGCAGGTTGGAGAGCAGATGTGGGGGGCAGTCAGGGTGGGTGAGGCTGGGGTCCTGATTAAGCTCCTGGTTTGGGATCAACACAGGGTCCTGCCTCTCTTGTAGCCGCATGAGCCTTTAACTTCCCGGCCCTGAGGGAAGTCACCAGGAGGAGATGACTCACCAGGCAAAGAGCCCACGAGGACAGTGAGGTGAAGGCCACAAAACCTCCTCTGGCCACCATGTCAAAGATAGGGAGGGAGAGCCAGCCGGGGGGCCCCAGAGCTGGGTGCAGGAGGCCACAGCACTGAGGCTCATCGCTAGTAGCACCCTGCAGGCAGATGGCCCTGGGTCTCACAGAGGCCCTGCCACTTCCCCCAGGTGGCCTTGGGTGAATCACCAAACCCATGTGCTCATCTGTACAATGGGGCAATCCGCCTAATTTCCAGATTCTCGGGCTCTGACGGTGTCCAGGCCCTGGATGAGTGGCTCCTCCCAGGTCACTTACAAGGTGGGGGTGTTACTGTCCCCTGTTTGTAGCCAGAGATGCTGGGAACAAGACACCCAATTCAGGGCACCACCCCTGGATATTCTGATTTGAAAGGTCTCCAGTGGTGCCACCACCATAGGTCTAAAAATTCTGCAGGTGACTGTCATGAGTAGCAGGGTTGAGCACCTGGCTTTGGGACCTCGAAGCACACTCAGTGCTCTCCCCTCCCCCGCCTGTTCCTCGACCCTGCCTCCCCCTCTCTGCTATCCTTCTCTCTTACTCCATTCCAGGACAGGGCTAGAGGACCGGCATTGACCTCCGCCGTGCACAGCTGGTGGCCTTGGGACCTTGTTAGGATCTTGTCTCAGCTCTGAGACGGGTGTGCTGGCTGCCCTCCCTGCCTGAATAGACGTCTGTGCAGAAGGGCTGGCGCCGCAAGAGGCATGTGCTGCTTTCCTGCCTGCCCCTTCTGGGGTGAGCAGGGGCCTCCCTCTTTGCTCCCCCAAAGTCTCTTGCTGCTGTCCCATCTGTGCTCAGCCCCCTGGCTCTTCAGAGATGTGGCTGCTCTGCTGCCCGCGGCTGAGTCCATTAGGAGGGCCCTTCCGAGTGGGGCCAGAGGTTGTGAACTTGGGAGCTGGTGGAGAAGTGGGAGGTGGGGCCATCGTGGGTGCAGAGAAGCAGAGAAAGTCTGTCCCCAGACACAGGGCCAAGAAGAAGCTCAAGAGAGACAGAGAAAGAGGTGCTGGGTCGGTTCTCACCAGCCTGGACAGGTCACGTCCTGCCCTTGAGCTCTGCTTCTTTGGTACATTCCCTTCTCTCTTATACTCGTTAACCCAGCATTGAAGAGATTCTGGTGAGGACAGAGCCCTTCTGGGACTGACCACAGGGCAGGCAGCAATGGTGCCTGACAGAGATCTCAACAGCAGGAGAATGGTCACCTGTGTCTTCCCAAGAACGCGCCAGAAAACGAAGACAAAACTACCCCCCAATCAGAAGAAAAGGACCCCCTCCCTCCCAACCCAAGTACCACCTGGTCACAGCTGGACTCTGGTCATTCGTCTCTAATTGTCCTCAAAGATCCCAGGGGAATGGTGCTCAGCAGGGACGTTTCAACCAAGCCCTGCTGGTGTTAGTTCTGGGGGAGCTCAATGGGCTCGCCTTGAGCTCCCTGGGGTAGAAGCTGAGAATCTGAACGTGTCGCAAGTGCTCTGGGCGCTGCTGAGGTTCTCTCCTCCGCCTGCCTCCTAAGATGCCACAGGAAGGACTTCTTGGGCTCTGAGCAGGGGCCCAAATCCCCAAGCATTTAGAAAAAGGAAATTGGCCTGATGCTAGCCTAGGACCCCGGGAGCTACTCTGGCCCCACACAAGGAGTTGTGCAGCCACCAATTTTGATTCTCTTTCCTAGACTATTTCAGCACAGCTGGCAGCTTTCAGGATCCTGGGGCTTAGAGACCCAGCATGGGGACCCTTGAGAGGCCCAAGGAGCCACCTTGGCCACACCTCCCCAGGACACCTGGGACAAAGAGCAGCTCTGTCCGTGCTCTGCTGGCTGGGGCCTGGGGCTTGGGGCCCTCCAGCCAAGTGGAAGTCTTATCCTTGACAGAGCCTGGTGACCCAGCAATGCTGATGCCCCCTGCAGCTGTCCCAGAGAACTGGTCGCAAAGGAAAAGTTCAGTTTGAGGAATTGATGCTGGTGCCATAGAAACCAAAGATGGCCTGTAAGACAACTGCCGTTGCTACCCCCGTGTTTATTCTTTGACCCCGGTGCTATTGTCTGGGGTTACCAAGAATAAGACACAGCCTCCCTGTATGGTTTCCTGAGGCTGCGGTAACAAATACCACAAACTTGAAATAGCACGTATCGTAGTTTTGGGGATCGGAAGTCTGATGCTGGTCTCACTGGGCTAAAATGGAGGTGTCAGCAGGGCTGCCTTCCTCCTGGGGTCTCCAGGGGACAGTCCTTCCTTGCCTGCACTCCCTGGTGCATGCTCCCCTTCTGTTTTTAGAGCCAGCGCGTCCCTCCAAACTGTCTGCTCTTCTGCTCCCCCAAGGGTAAATCCCAGTGGCTACCGTGGATTTTTTTTTTTTAACTGAATCATAGCTGAGTACATTAGTGCAATCAAAGGATACAATGTGCTGGTTTCATATACAATCCGAGAAACATTTTCATCAAATTGTTTAACATAGCCTTCATGAAAAAGTGCTCATCATCCTTAATCATCAGAGAAATGCAAATCAAAACTACTTTGAGATGTCACCTAACTCCAGTAAGATTAGCCCACGTCACAAAATCCCAAAACCATGGATTATTTTGAGCCAAAGACAATTGAGAAGGAACAGATAAAGGACAAGCTCTCTGCACTCCCCCCTCTGCCTAAGCCTAAAATCAGGACATAAATTTGTACAAGTGTCACCCTCCCCTCTCTACCAGAAAGCACAGAAGTTAGTCAGCAGAGGCAAAGTGAGACCCTTACCAGCTGGGAGAGGGCTCAGAGGCGCCTCTGTAGCATCCTTTACTGAGCAGCCCACATCCTCATTAGCTTCGCCATAGATTTGCCATCCCACACTTGCCACCCTGGAATCTCAAAATCCTTTTCCTCTGTCTTGACTTTTCTCTAAAACTGTATTATTCTTTTTTTTGCGGTTTTTGGTCAGGGCTGGGTTTGAACCCCCCACCTCTGGCATATGGGGTGGGCGCCCTACTCCCTTGAGCCTCAGGCGCTGCCCCTGTATTATTCTTTGGTTAAGGTGCTTCACAAAGCTAAACTAACTTCCTGCTTAAGTCATTCATCTGCTTCTGGGTGTGCCTGCCGGGCAAAGGGAGCGCTTCCTTTTCACCCTGGACTCTTGCTGATAAATCAACAGAGGCAGGTGCATTGGATGGAGAAAAGGCACCTGAACTTACTAATGTGAACAGAATCACAGAGTGCTTGCCCGGTATCCCAGGGGGTACAGATGGGTCTATATTTTACTTCCTAGGGGAAAGGGAGATGGGGAAGTGTGGGTGATTTTAGGGGGATAATAAATGATTTGTAAGGGGATTTAATGTGCTTGAAGAACAAACAATGGTCTGGGGCAGTCTGCTGCGCCCAAAGAGCGGCAATTTTGTAACAAAAGACTGTCCAGATGTGTTGAAGGAATTCCTGTGATACGAGTTCAGTTAAAGAAAATTCCGGGGAGGGACCAGAGGTGATTGTTTTCCTCTTTGGTAGGTGCACTTTAGGCAGATAAAGGAAGGTAGCCTGTGTTCTGGGAGAGGAGGAGGATTGAGAGACCCTGGTGGAGAGTGGGAGAAGGAGGAAAAACAATTGTTCTCCTTTGTGGGTCTGCCAGGTCTTTATACAGATGGGGGAAGGTCTCTCGGAGCTCTGCTGATCTCAAAGGAGCTTTAATTCAAAACGCTTATTTTACCAGGAAGCTCTGTTTGGGGGGAGGTTCTGTGAATTCCTGCAGTGCCTGCGCAAGTGATAATGTCTGTTTTCTCTCCTAGGTCCATTTTCTCTCCTCGGTCTAATTTCTAGAGACTAGCTGGAGAACCCAGGTGGGTAGAGGGAAAAAGAACTTTTCTCCTCCCATAGAAGCCCATTAGAGAAGTAAGTTTTAACTAAGATAAAAAACTTTCTGCATGGTGCCCGTAGATCAGTGGGTAGGGCGCCGGCCACATACGCCCAGGCTGGCAGGTTCGAACCCTGCCCAGGCCAGCTAAACAGCAATGACAACTGCAACAAAACAATAACTGGGTGTTGTGACGACCGCCTGTAGTCCCAGCTACTTGGGAGGCTGAGGCAAGAGAATTGCTTAAGCCCAAGAGTTTGAGGTTGCTATGAGCTGTGATGTTACAGCGCTCTACCGGGGGTGACAGCTTGAGACTCTGTCTCAAAAGAAAGAACAACCACAATAACAACAAAACCCAAAACTCTCTAACTGCCTTATTGAGCATGAATTAGAAGGAGGCAGGTCTGGGACAAGGAAGGCTCTTCCTCCTCCTCCCAACCCATGTCTGCCTTGCTCTGGGTCCCCACCCTCACCTGGGCTTGCACCTGGTAGGTGCTTCTTCTGGAAGGATATCCTCCCTGGATTCCAGCGCCCACCAGCCAGGGCTCTGCAGCCCCTTCCTACCCAGCAAGCTTTCAACACCCAGGGCTGCAGAACTGCTGCCTTCTGCATCTCTGCTTCCCTCTTGATCTTGGACTTGTAGTCTCCAGAACTTTGAGAAAGTAAATTTCTGTTGTGTGACCGCCCCCGTCTATGGTGCTTTGCTATGGAAGCCCCCCAAAATGAATTTACCCTCTCAGACACCATCAGACACCCCAAGGATGTTGTAAATACCTGACAGCCAGATTCCACATGCTAAAGCTGTTTCGCTGGATGGCAAACATGGGCTCTGGTGTATCAGAGAGACCAGATTTGATCCAGACACTGCTACTTGCTTTATCTATAAAATGGGAATAATAATAATAGCACTCCCTCAAGAGGCCTGGGTTGAGCGAGCTCTGTCTACTGCTGGGTGCTCAATAACAGCTGTTAACGTTATTCTTTTTCTCTATCCATATCACTTTTCTTCTAGATGCTTCTACAATACAAACAGAGGTAGAGGAGGGAAAAGAGTAGGGGTTTGGAGCAATTAGTGCCCAGACATGCCAGGCCCCCAAAGGTGCCCCAGGAATCTGTGTCTGCTGCTCGGACCTGGAGGCTGCGGGCAGAGGACCGGGAAGGGCACGTCCTGCTCTGTGTCCCAGCAGCATCAGGATGCTGAGCCCAGTGGTGTCTGGTGGCCACCATCTTCACTGAGTGCTAGCACTGGTTGAGATGAGTTTTCTAATGCATTTACACCTTAGCAGAACTTGGGCGACAACACTGGGAACAACTCTGTTCCAACACGCAGCAATTAGCGCAACCCCGAAATCAGGATTGCTGGCTCGGCCTTGTGGACTTGATCATTTCTGCTGTTGTTGGGGGAGGGAGGAGAAGGGCGGCTGACGGAGGGAACATTGCATGTCGTGACACGTCTCTCACATCCAAGCCCACTGTCAGGTAAGCAAGCATGTGCTCAAATTGGAAGTGGGTTTCAGCTTTTCTACTGAGTGGCACTATCGGGCTAGACCACTGGTCTCCGGCCTTTTTGGCACCAGCGGCTGTTTTCATGGAAGACAGTTTTTCCACAGATGGGGGCTGGGGGTGGCATTAGCTTCTCATAAAGAGTGCGCCTGGATCTCTTCATGCGCAGTGTGCAGTAGGATTCGAGCTCCTTGAGTCTAATGCCACTGCTGATCTGATGGAGGCTGTCTGCACAGCTTCCCTGCCTGTCCACTGCGCATCTCCTGCTGCGAAGCCTGGTTCCTAACAGGCCACAGACCTACTGGCCCAGGGCCTAGGCGGGTGAGCACTGCAGGGCTCAACCATCAAAGCCCCCATAAGCCTCAGGTTCTGGCATTTTCTATCTGAGCATTTCTGTCTTTTCTGAAGTCATTGCCTTTGGCTGGGAAAAGCCAATGATTTCTTTTTGATAACATGAGTATGACCCAGTGGGTGAGCGTGAAGGTTCTGGAGCCCATCTGCTCAGATTCAAATCCCAGCTCCTGCACACGTGTAGCTGAGGGAGCTCAGCCAAATTACTTCCCTTCTGCAGCTTCCATGTCCTAATTTGTAAATGGGTATAGGAAGATTATCCACTCTCAACAGGTGGTTGAGAGAGCTAAATTTGATAATTCACGTAAGATATGAAGCAAAGCTTGGCAGATAGTACGGAAGCACTCTGAATGAGTTAGCGGTTATTGTGCATTAAATAATTGTCAGAATGAACATGGGGGACGGCTGGCCTTTGCCTCATAGGCCGTCTTTGGCCTCTGTGGCCAAGGTTGGGATAGGGAAGACCACACTGAACTTGGAGTTGGACTGCTGGACTCCATTGTCAGTATTGCAAGCAAAACTCTTTTAAAATAACCCCTTATTGTGGAAAATTTCAACATATACAAAAGTAGAAAAAACTACATAATGAACTCGTGAACCTTCCACTTACCATCATCCCGTGTCAACAGTTTATGACCAATCTTATTTTATCTCCCCCACACTTATTCCTCCAGCTCATCTTGTCACTTCCTGATGATTTTATTTATTTATTTTTATTTATTTTTTGAGACAGAGCCTCAAGCTGTCACCCTGGGTAGAGTGCTGTGGCATCACAGCTCACAGCAACCTCCAACTCCTGGGCTCAAGCGAGTCTTTGCCTCCCAAGTAGCTGGGACTACAGGCGCCCACCACAACGCCCGGCCATTTTTTGGTTGCAGCCGTCATTCTTGTTTGGCAGGCCCGGGCTGGATTCGAACCTGCCAGCTTAGGTGTATGTGGCTGGCGCCTTAGCCACTTGAGCCACAGGCGCCGAGCCCACTTCCTGATGATTTTGAAGCAAACATCAGATGTGATAGCTCATCTGTAAGTAGTTCTCTGCATACTTTTAAAGGAAAGCTAAAAATAGAGCATCATGTACCATTACCATTCTGTAGGTATAGAGGTTCCATTTCAAAGTTCAGTTTTTTGTTAGAACTCTTTAGGTATGTTATTTTTTTTTTTTTTTGATGCTCTTGTAAATATTGTTGTTTTCTTGCTAGCATCTAGATATACAATTGACTTCTGTAAATTTGTGTCCTGAGACCTTGCTGAATTTATTTTTCCGATTTAGTGTTTTGGGACTTTTGTGGGGGTTTTTTTGGGTAGAACTTTTTGAGTTTCTTTTGTATACAGTTGTGTCATTTCTAAATAAGGACAGTTTAAATTTTACTCTCCCAATCTTTGTCTTAAATTTTTTTTTTTGAGACAGAGCCTCAAGCTGTCACCCTAGATAGAGTGCCCTGGCATCACAGCTCACAGCAACCTCCAATTCCTGGGCTCAAGTGAGTCTCTTGCCTCCGCCTTCCAAGTAGCTGGGACCACAGGAGCTTGCCACACCGCCCGGCCATTTTTTTTGGTTGCAGCCGTCATTGTTGTTTGGCGGGCCAGGGCTGGATTCGAACCCACCAGCTCAGGTACACGTGGCTGGCTCCTTAGCCCGTTGAGCCATAGGCGCCGAGCCTTGTCTTAAATTTTATTTATTTATTCTTTGCCTCATGCCATTGGTTAAAACTTCCAACATAATGTTGAATGGAGGTGATAAGAGTGAGTGTCCTTACATTTTTTCTGCTTTCAGGGAGAATGAGTTCAGAATTTGATTAGTAACTATGATGTTAGCAGTAGCATTTTTTTTGTAGGTTACTTTATCAGATTAAGAAAATTTCCTTCTGGCTCGGCGCTTGTGGCTCAACAGGCTAAGGCGCCAGCCACATACACCTGCGCTGGCGGGTTCGAATCCAGCCCGGGCCTGCCAAACAAGAATGACGGCTGCAACCAAAAAATGGCCGGGCGTTGTGGTGGGTGCCTGTAGTCCCAGCTATTTGGGAGGCAGGAGACTCGCTTGAGCCCAGGAGTTAGAGGTTGCTGTGAGGTGTGACGCCACGGCACTCTCTCCAGGGGGACAGCTTGAGGCTCTGTCTCAAAAAAAAAAAAAAAAAAGAAAAAGAAAAAATTTCCTTCTATCCTTAATCTTCTAAATTTTTATCATAAATAGGTGTTGAGTTTTTTTTTTTTTTTGGTGTATGTATAAATGCTTTATCTGCATCTATTGAGATGATCATATGATCTTTCTCCTTTGTTCTGTTAATGGGGTAAATTACATGGATCTATTTTAGAATGTTAAACTAACCTTGCATTTCTGGGATAAATGCCGTCAACTATTTGGATGATAAATGGGACTCAATTTGTTCCAATTATTTACTATTAATAGTTTTCAATATAATATGTTAGTTCTTTAGAATATTCCAAAGGTGACGGATGGAGTTTACCTTTTTATTTTTATTTTTATTTTTTTTTTGAGACAGAGCCTCAAGCTGTCACCCTGGATAGAGTGCCATGGCATCACAGCTCATAGCAACCTCCAATTCCTGGGCTCAAGCGAGTCTCTTGCCTCTGCCTCCCAAGTAGCTTGGGACTACAGGCACCCGC
>CAUYON010188956.1:0-15754 GCA_963573935.1 Arctocebus calabarensis | reverse complement strand
TTTTTTTTTTTGAGACAGAGCCTCAAGCTGTCACCCTGAATAGAGTGCGGGGGCATCACAGCTCACAGCAACCTCCAATTCCTGGGCTCAAGCGAGTCTCTTGCCTCTGCCTCCCAAGTTGCTGGGACTACAGGCGCCCGCCACAACGCCCGGCCATTTTTTGGTTGCAGCCGTCATTGTTGTTTGGCGGGCCCGGGGCTGGATTCGAACCCGCCAGCTCAGGTGTACGTGGCTGGCACCTTAGCCCGTTGAGCCACAGGCGCCGAGCCAAAACTAAGTACTTTTATTTGGCTTCCTTTGCTCAGCATATGCTGTTGAGATGACTCCACATTGTTGTTTGAATCAACAGTCAGTTTCTTTGCGCTGTTTCATGGATCTCACAATCACGATCCCATTCTACGTAGCGTGTCATTTTTCTCTAGCTGATTTAAAGACCTTTTTTCCCCTTCTATCTTGGTTTTTAGCAATTTATAATGTGTCTAGGTATGGCTTTCATTAACCTTATTCTTTGGAGGGGGCAGTTTATAAAGCCTTTTAAATATATCAATTTGTATTTTTCACCAAATTTGGGGAGCTTTCGGGTTTTATTCATTCAAGCATTTCCCCACCCCGATTTCTCTTCTCTTGGTACTCCAATTTTCATGTATTTTTAATTTTTTAAAAATATTTTCCCACAAGTCCTGCAGGTGCTCTCATTTTTTTCTTTGTCTGTTCTCGTGCACCTTTCTGTTTCTCAGATTGTAATTTCTGTTGATTTATCAAGTTCACAAATTCTCCTCTTGCCATTTCTGCTGTTGAAATTATCCAGTGAAATTTTACATTTCAGATTTTGAATTTCTGAGTCCTAACATTTTCATTTGGTTCTTTTTTTTGTAGTTTCTATTTCTCTGCTAAGAACTTCTATGTTTTTATTCATTCCAAATGCATTTTTCTTGATGCCATGGAGCATATTTAGAATAGTTTCTTTAAAGTCTTTGTCTGATAATTCAAACACATGGGTTACCTCGGTGTTGATCTGTTGTTTTTTCTTTTGAAAATTGGCCACATTTTTGGTGGATTTTTTTTTTTTTTTTGCCTGCTGTGTAATTTTAGATTATCCCAGACATTATGAATGTCATTTGGTGTAGACTTTGGGCTCTGTACATAATCCTCTGGAGACAGGTGATGTTTTGTTTTAGCAGGCGATTGATTTAGTCAAGCTGTGAGTTCTGTCTTTCCTTCTGTACAGAGTGGTGCAAATCTCAATTCTCTAAGCCTTTGCTGTATTGATTTGAGTTTGTTCTTTGCATGCATTATCTAGCAGTTAGATTAAAAAGATTTATGTGCCTGGTATAAGTCCCAGTTTTGTTCTTTCTCAAAGCTTTGCTATGCTGGTTTGGGTCTGTTCCACTTCTGCATAGCTCGGGTATTGAGCTGAGACTCATAGGAGACCACTTTTCTGGCTACCTGAAATTCTGGAAATCCTCCTGGATTTCCCCCACATACACTCCATTTCCTTCAGAGGCTACCTATCCTGGTTCCTTTGACCAGAAAGGTGGGGTTTCTTCCAGAGTAGCCATCCCTTTGCCACACTGCATTGCTTGCTATTGTGTAAGTAAGGTCTGCCCTCTGGGCAAAGCAGAGAGATGAGAGAGAGAAAGAGAGAGAGAAAGGAGAGAACTTAGGAAACTATCCTCTTCATGAATCACTTACCTATGTCTAATCTATTTTTGTTTACTTTTTAGTTCTCAGGTAGCTGGTTTTGGTATTTCATTTAGAGTTTTTGATATAGAAAGTGGAAAAATGGGCTAGAGTGAGCTTACACTCTCATGCTATCATCCTCATTTTGCCTATTTCTTTCTTTCTTTTTTTAAGACAGAGTCTCACTCTGTTGCCCAGGCTAGAGTGCCCTCACATAAGCCTAGCTCACTGAAACCTCAAACTCCTGGGTTCTACTGAGCCTCCTCAGCTTCCTGAGTAGCTGGGACTACAGGTGCCTGGCTAATTTTTCTATTTTTAGTACAGAAAGGGTCTCGCTCTTGCTCAGACTGGTCTTGAACTCCTGGGTTCAAGGATCCTCCCGCCTAGACCTCCCAGAGAGCTAGCATTGATTACAGGTGCAAGCCCAGCCATCTTGCCCATTTCTTTGCTCTTTCTTGTAAGAGCTCTTTGTATGTGCTGGATAGGAGTCCTTTATCAGAAGCAAGTACCTTTACTTTTTATTTTATAAGTAAAACTTTAAGGGAAAGAGAAATGTTAAATTTTGATGAAATCCAATTTATTAATGTTTTAATGTGTGTCTTTCATATCCTAAAAAGTCTTGGCCTAATCCCAGATTGTGAATATTTTTTCCTACTTTTTCTTCAAGTTCTGTAGCTGTAGCTTTTATATTTAGGCCTCTGATTCCTTTTGAATTGGGGATCAAAATGTATTTTTATATTTGGATATCTATATGCCTCATTGGATTAAAAGACTTTCTTTTCCCCCATCGAAATACCTTGGCATCTTTGTCAAAAATCGGTCCTATATATGTGGGTCCATGTCCAGACTCTGTTCTGTTTCATTTATCTGTACTCACTATCTTGACGGCTATAGCTCAGGGTTTCTCAGTCTTGGCACTGTTGATACTTGGGTAGAGAATTAATTTTTGCAGAGAGCTGTCCTGTGCGTTTGAGGATATTTAGTGGCACCTCTGGCCTCCATATCGGGTGCCTGTATCACACCCCCAGAGTTGTGATAACCCAAAATGTCCCCCAACACTGCTGAATATTCCCTGGTGGGAAAATCACCCCCATTCGAGAACCACTGCTATAAATTTACTACATGCCTTGACAGCAAGGGCAGTCTTCCAACGTTGTTCCTTTTAAAATACATTTTTATATTTTTAAAATGTAAGCAGAAAAATGTATTCCAGGTCCTTTGCATTTTCATATACATTTATGTTAAATTTATCCCTAACAATTTCAGTTTTTTTAACAGATCTTTCTTTTTTAGTTTTATTGAGGTATAGTCATATATAGCAAAATTGTCAAATATGCTGTTGCATTCCAAAAAGGATCTTCAGGTAGAAATCTGGGGTCATTTGAGGACTCACCTTATTTGTTCTCTTTCCCTGTAGATTATTGTCCTGAGTTTTCCGTTTTCCATCATCTTAAATTAAAAAGGTGGTTTCATCCAGTTTCCTAGTAATTGATAGTAGAAGGGCAAATCTAATACCAGTTACTTCATCATGACTAGGAGCAGATCCAACTTACAACCAATTTTTCACAGTCATATTTATTTGAGGTATCTTTCCTTGTTAGGAACCAGGCAAATCATTTTTCATTTATTATTTTATCTCTTAATAATGTGATCAGGTTGGTACCCTTATCCCTAAGTAAAAATAAGGAAATGAGGCTGTAAAAGGTTAAGAATTTATTGCATAAAAAATAGCCAGTAAAAAATGGCAGGGCTGGAATTCCAATTCTGGCAGTTGGACTCTGAAGCGGAAGTATTTATTGACTTGACAGTTTTCCACTTTATGAGAGATGATTTTAGGTGATACACCAAGGAACCATTTTATTTTAATGGCAAATACATTTAATGTATGTTAGAAAAATATAATTACCATGATTTTACAAATACTTTTGCTTGGGATGAAAGGATTTTTTTCAGTGAAAAGATGAATGTTTAAATGTCAATGTTACAGCTTATAACTGGGTGTGGTAAGAACGCACAGGTGGTAGAGCGTGCTGCACCTTGGGACACGTGCCAGCTACGTTTAGCCCTCCTGGTCTGGCACATGTGGTTCCAGGTGGACCCAGCACCCATCTGCATCCGTAGGTGTGGGTGAACAGAACTAATTTTGCATAAAGGGAACTTGCACTGCAACTTGCTTTCTTTGTTCGACAGGATGTTCTAGACTTTGCCCTGGGCCATAAGGAGAGAGGTCAAAGGCAGTCCCTCCCCCACCCCCTCCATGGCCTCTCTGTGGGGCTGCTGCTCTGTGTTACCTGCAGGCACCTTGGTGCCTTTTCAGTGCCGCCTCCTCACAGCTGCTGTAGAAGCTGGAGTCCAAGGTTTCCATAGCAAGCCCTCTGTCATCCCAGCTAGCATAGAGCGCCGGAGAAAATGTCCCCAATTCACTGTGTAAACTGGAACTTAGACTGGGAGGAAAGGTCTGCAGCTCCAGAGTTTGGTCCAGCAGAACCCCCGCCACTGTGGGCCTAGGAGGCACCTGGTGGTTCACAAGGCACTGGTCCTCTGTGACCTCGCTGAGTCCTCACTGGACCTTCACACGTGGACTAGTCGGGTATGCTCCAGCCTAGAGATGGGGAATGACTTGTCCAGGGATCTAGTACAGAAGGGCAGAGCCAGGCTCTGCAGCAGGCGCTGTGCTGAGGAAGCACCGTGAACGTATCCGCACATGGCGCTCTTCCATCCCGGGGCCAGGGGTTCAGACATGCGGTTCTGGAGGTCAGGGTGGCTGAGTGCCTGGTCCCAGGTCTCTCTGGCTCCAGAGTCTGTGCTTTTAGCCCCTGCTCTGCAGGAGTGTGTTTGCTGTCCAGAGAGAATGCACAGTCTAGAAGGGGGAGGACAACAGTCCTTCCTATAGCTCGTACCTCATCTGTGTCACAGGGATCATCTGACCCGTCCTAAAAGGAGCAGTTGAACAGTCCAGGCAGGATGTTTGAAATTCCTACTGTCCTGGATTTCCAGGAACACGTGGTCCCCACACTGTTGGAGTTCTGAGAAAGCAGAGATCAGTGAAGGTTGGCGTGGCTGGGAAGGCTGTCTGCAGGGGCAGAAGGGCCCAGTGGCACTGAAATGACTTGGGCCTCCAGGAGTGCATCTGACGGACACGTGCACAAGCAAAGGCAGCCGAGGGAATGGAGCAGGGAGAAGGCCCAGGGTGCAGAAGCCTGAACAGGGACAGCCACCGTGAGGCTGTGCTGGTGCTCAGGGGTGCGGACACCAAGCTGAGTGACAAGTCAGGGCCAACGTCGGTGGCTCCACCACAGCGCCATTCTGCTCGCACTGCAAGTAGGGTTTTCTCTGCGGGGGAAAAAGACCCACATTCACCCCATTTGTGCTTTCTTCTTCTGCCTGAGTAGCACGCTCAACCCAGAGGTGGCTCACAGGGTTTGCTGCGGTTGCTCAGCGGAGGCAGCAGTGGGTGCCTTGGGTCACAAGTCACTGACGTGTGGACGCCAGAAGAGGCACAACCTTCTTTCGATGTGGGAAGGCTCTCCACTGTCCCCACGCTCTGGGCATCTTCCTCCCTCCCTCTCAAGATTTTCTCATTTTTTATTTCCAGGGAAAAACTCCAATAAGGTTCCCATTTCACATTATCTCACAGCAGAATCACGCTAAGCTTCCTGTGGCTTTTTGAGGATGTAAAAATTACCCGGTCCCTTGATGTCTTTCATTTCTTCCTGAAAGGATTGATGATGTGTTTAATTTTCCCTTTCTGCCAGACTACCAGAGGGGCTGCTCACCGGCTCTTTCCCCCCAATTCAGATAAGAAGCTTGCAGCGTCAGAAGGATAAACTTTCACTTTAAAAGTAACGTCTACTTTTCAACACTGGCAAATCAAAGCCATGGATTTATAGATTACAGTCATAGTTTATGACACCAATGCCGCTTGAGTGCCCGTCTCCCCAGGCCTTACCTCCTCCCAAGCTGTGATCCTGACATCTCTCAACTGTCACTGTCCTCTGGATCCCCTGGGCAGCATCTATGCCACTTGTGTGCTATTTCTTCTCCAGGGTCCTCTCTTACTCTGTCCCTGGCCATTCCCACGTCCACCCTGACTCTGAACTTGGACAACTGCAGCCTCTCTCTGTTGCTCCCAACTTTGAACACTCTCCCAACTCATCATGCTGCCAGACTGCTTTCTCTAGAATTCTGATCTCACCTGATCACTTCATGCCTAAAACCTTGGGTGGCTCCCTCTTAGGGAAACTAAATCCAAACTTCCTGCTCCGGGTGCTCGGGACTTACTGTGCCCCTAACACATGTGGCAGTTTCCCCACTCTGACTTCTCACAAGGCAGCCACACCTGCCCCAGACACACTAGCAGCCACAGGCTTCCTCCCACAAACCTCCCAGACGGCCACAGGTGCTGTGCGTGTCTGCTCCAGCTGCCACGGCAGTGTCCCGGACTGGGTGGCGTAAAGAACAAGAGATCCTTTTCTCACAGTTCTGGAGGTTAGAAGCCCAGGATGGAGACGTTGGCAGGTGGTTTTTCCTGAGGCCTTTCTTCTCGGTTTGCAGATGGCCTTCTTCCCATATCTTCACACAGCCTGCCTCTGTGCTTGTCTATATCCAGATTCCCTGTGCTTATAAGCACACTAGTTTTGTTGGTCTAAGGCCAAGTGTAATGACCTCATTTTAAAACTTAATCACCTCTTTAAAGACTATTTCCAAATACAATTACATTCTGAGATACTGGATATTATGACTCCAACATATCAATTGTGGGCAACATGATCCAACCCTGGCCTCAGACTATCACAGGAAGAATGTCCATGACCTCCCTAGGACAGGAACCAGGCCTTCTGCTTCCCCAGAGCCCAGCACATCTGTGTGGCTTCCCTGGCTCCCACAGGGAGTCTGCCTCTAGTCCTCCGGGTGCACTGGACACGGCTTTGGGGGTCAGGCAGGCTTTCTTTATCCTAGCTCTGCCACTTACCAGCCGTGTGATGCTGAGTAAGGAGCAAGGTACTAGGCCTCTCCGGGTCTCAGTTTCCTCAGCTATAAAATGGGAATAATAATTGCACAAAGTTTTTATGGGAACTGATTTAGAGACTAGTCATAGAGAGTAAGAATTGCACTTGGTCTATAGCAACCTCTCCTAAAAGTGACAGTGATTGTTATTTGTTACTCTCCATGAGTCCCAGAACTTCTTCCTGTGACCTCCTGGTATACCCTGAACCTCTCGAATGACAAGATTTAGACAGGAGCAGAAAAAATGACTTACCTGATGAAGCTGCCCATTGCTCCGGGCACAAGAGCTGGAAAACACTAAATGAGATATAATGTATATACATAACTCTCTCTCTTTTTACTTATTTCTATTGTGTTATTTTAAAATACCAGTCATAAAGCCAGTTATCTGTTATAAGGTATTTCTAGTTACTTTAAGATAAATCTTATATAAAAAATGTACTTCCTATTGCTTTTTTTCGAGTTTTTGGCCAGGGCTGGGTTTGAACGCGCCACGTCTGGTATATGGGCCTCGTGCCTCACTCTTTTGAGCCACAGCGTCACCCCCAATTGCTTTTAAATAAGAAGGAAAAAACCATATGGCCTCCAGTTTCTCGGAACTCTTGCATATAACTTTAAGTGGGGAGAATAAGGTACTTTCCTAGTTATCCACAAGGGGGAAGACCGATTCCATTTCTTCTGGGAAGTAACGCCTGCATCATCACTAATGATCATTTAAAACCGATTATTTCCCAGGTTTTCTGGCTATTGCCTTCAAAGAAATGAAATGTGCCTGTGCAAAGGAGATGCCATTTTTTTAAGCTGACAACTTACAGATGGCCATTGGTTTGAAAGCATATTTCAAAATCACTTACACATATTCTCCCTGCAGCCCGTGATTGAGGATTCTAACAAATGCCACATTCGGAACGTAAGAACAATGTGGTCTTTCCACTAGGAAGTCAAGCAAATGATTTAAATTCATGGAGAATTAAAAAAAAAACAAAACATCTTTTCTCAACATCAAACAGAAAACATTCTCTCTTTGAAAATGTAAATCCCTTAAACATACTCAAGAATTTTTACAAACTTCCAAGAAAACTATCTTATTACTCTTTGAAGTTCTTAAAGAATTTTCCTCAAATAGTCACACGAGTGACAATCGTGGTAGAAGCTCTGCAGCGGGGCCCCTGAATTCTCCAGAAAGGAAGGGTGGCCCCCACAGAATCACTAGGCACATGGAAGGGGGGTGGGGAAATCTTCTAAAAAGACTAAGGCACAGGATCTTTTTCCCATCTGTTTCACATCTGGAATTAGAAGTAGGACACAGAGCTCTGAACCGCAGCAAGAGCCACAGAGAAGATACCGAGAATAGAGAGTTATGGGGCAGGTGGATCTCATCTGCTATTATTCCTCTGTCTAAGCTTTGATGTGTTTGTGGGGAGGGGAGTCTATGAAGACCAAACCAACCAAGGCGATGGGCAAGTCAGAGGTGGAAAGGGGTTTGAGCTAATAACTCAGCATTCGTGTCAGCTCAAGGAATGGATCTCCATCTGATTTCAGAAAAACAGAAGAATCAAGGAGATACCAGCAACTTCACTCCAAGAAGATTTTCCTAAGGAAATATTTGAATATATTTTCAGAAATGTGGCTTAAAGATATTTATCACAGAGTTGTTTGTACCAGCCAAAAGTTATCAAAAAAATAGATTTAAAAAATGAAAACCTTTAAGTATCTAACAATACTTAAAGAATTGGCCTGAAGAATGATGTTGTATCCACACAAGAGAACATCATAAAGCGGTTTACACAACGTAGAAATGTATTTATGGACATGGGAAAAGAATCATAATATTTCCCTTATATTGTTAAGTGAAAGAGGTTTTGAAACAGTCTGCACAGATGTACCTATTGTGATAGGCTTGTAGATCTTTGCCTATTTTTTATTTTCAGCCTATTAGATATAATATACAAAATACACAATAGCTAAAGAAAGTTACATTTTTTGAAAAAATAACATAAAATTGCTATTGAAACCCTAGCAAGTAATTTTGTAGACATAGAAAAGATTATTCTAAAACTAAAAGGAAAGGCAAAGGAACTAGAATTGCTAAAGCATTTTTTGAAAAAGAATACAATAGAAAAAAATCACTCTCCCTGATTTTAAGACTTACTATGTATCAGCAGATACAGCAATCAAGACTGCGTGGTATTGGCAAAAAGACACACCCATAAATGAACAAAATGAGAGAACACAGAAAAAGACTCACAAAAATGTTCAACTAACTTTTGGAAAACATGCAAGCACAAATCAATAGAAAAACGAATCTTTTCAACAAATGATGCTGATGTGTGAGAAAAAAAAAAAACTCTTGACACAACTCTCATATCTAAAATGAAAATTAACTCAAAGCACGCTCCTACAAACTTATATATAAAATGTAACACTATAAAACTTTTAGAAAAACAGAAGGAAATCTTTAGAAATCTTAAATCAGAAGTTTAATTCATAAAAGGAAGAATTGACAAATGGGAACTTCATCAAAATAAAAAACTTGCTCTGAAAAGACTTTGCTAAAAGGATAAGAAAAAAAGATACAGAGCAGGAGAATATACAGCAAAACCCCCCAGCGCTAACCATTTTCCTACACTGACCACCTCCTTAAACTCACCTGATTTTCATATTCTGGACATAAACTCCATGTACGTATCAGTACAAATAGGCCTAGTTCCTTATGTTAACCACCTCTGTGTCTTGCCCTGTTTGTTACAGTCCCTTGGGTTTTCAGCTTATAGAAGTTCTACTGTATTTGCAAACCATGTATTTGACCAAGGAATAGCAGATTATATAAATAACTTGCAAAACTGATTAGTAAAATACTCAAACGGTCCCATTAGAAAATGGGCAAAAGACAAGTAGAGACATTTCAGCAAAGAGGACATAGGGATGGCCAATAGCGCATGAGAAGATCTTCAAAATCATTAGCCATTAGGAAAATCCAAATTAAAACCCCCATGGGCTATCGCTACATACCCATCAGCATGGCTAAGATTAAAAAGAGTGACAACAGCAAATGCTGATGAGGATCTACAGAAACTAGACCACTCACACATTGCTGGGGAAACATAAAGTAGGATAGCTACTCTGCAAAACGGTTTCTCAAAAAACTAATCATGCAACTACCATAGAACTCAGTAAGTGTACTCATGGGCATTTCACCTAGATAAACAAAGGCTTGTCTTCACCTCAAAATCCATACATGAATGTTTATAGCAACTCTATTCACAGTCCCCCAAACATGGACACAACCCAGATGTGCTTCAGTGGGTGAAAGTTCACACAGACCATGGTATGTGCATATGCAGACAGTGGAGTATTACTCGGTAATGAAAAGGAAAGAACTGCCAACACCTGCAGCCTCCTGGGTGGAGCTCCAGAGAATTATGCCAAGTGAGAAAAGCCAATTCATAAGACTCCCTTTATATAACATTCTGGAAATGACAAAATTACAGAACTGGAGAACAGCTTCCTGACTGCAAATGGTCAAGGAGGGGTGGAGGTAAGAGGGAGGGAAGCAGGCGTGGCTAAAAAGGACAGCATAAAGGGTCCTTGTGAGGATGAGATAGCTTTGACCGCACCAGGGTCAGTAACTTGGGTGGGGGGTACCGTGCTACCCAGAGCTTTGCAAGATGTTACCATTGGAAGAAACTGGCACAGAAGTGTAGATTCTGTATTACTTCTTACAATGACACATGAGTCCATGATGAGCACAAAATTCAAAGTTTAATTAAAATAAAAAGGACGCAGCATGAGACTGTCCTCAAAAATCAAAGGTCTCGGATTCTGCAGTGGACCTGATGGCTGAGCTATGTCATCAAGCATTATGTTTATTCCAGGGGCACTTGGGTGGCAGGAGTCAGGGCCATGGAGTGATGTGGTCAAGGGAGTCCTCAAATGGCCCTCTGAGCCCCTGAAGTCATTTCCTTCCCTGCTCTCAGGGATAGAAATGGGCAGAGAGGTACCTGGACCACAAGGGCTCCTCCTGCTAGTACCCAGCTGCTGGGCAGACGCTGCTGGCCCTGTAGGCCCAGACCCCAGCTGCAGGGTCTTCAGTGCAGTGTGCACCAGGATCAACCCCGTGACAGTCATGCTGGCCCTTCACAGGTGAGATCTTCCAGTCAGTTAATGTCCATCAGCGACTAGCAAATGAGTAGGTGTGGCCTGATGAGAGCTGTCTCTCCCAGAGCTGCCGATGTGTTTAGCTAAGACTCATTAACAAGAGCAGCATTCTCCAATTCAATAACCATGGGCAGGCATTTCACAAACCCTAGCACTCTGCCTAGTAAGCAAAGGTAAACACAACATGATTTATCAATTTGCAAGATCCAAGAAAAGCTATTTTGATCTCTTAACTGCCTCTAATGAGGACACAGCTATCCAAGATGCAATAAACCATCAGATGGAGGAGACTACAAGTTTGGATGGAGCATGACATTTAGAAGTGCTGCTGCTTCACGAGAGCACCAGCCCCCACTGCCTCTTGTCACTTGCAGACACAGGCACCAATAAGGAGGAAATGGTAATGACTAGAGAGGGACAGACTGAGGAGGATGCAGGTGACTTAAGGAAAGAGGGCAGGCCATGTGAGCGGTGCAAGCCAGGGATCCGAGGGGCTCTCTTCTTACTCGAAACAGTGCTGATGCTGAGCCTAGAATAAAATCCATCAGATTTCCTTCTGCTCCTGCAGCTCACGGAGGGGTTTCCCACCTCAGTGCCTTTGCCCTGGCTGTTTCTCCTGCCTGAGTGCTCTGCCCCAGATCTGCCCCTGTGCGATTCCTCGGTCCCTGCCTGCCCCTTGCTCAGAAGGGCCATCCTGACGGCTCCTCCTAAACGGGCCTGCAGCTCCCTGCATTCCCAGTCCCTACCGGACTCCCTTTCTCCTCCATAGCACTTCCTTCTAGAAGCATCTGGCTTGTTCACTAGTTTATTATCCCTCCTAAAGAGGAAGTTACATAAAGATAGAAGCTTGTCTATCTTATCCCCCAAGTTACCCCATGATCTGACACAGAAAGTTCCAGTAAGACCTGTCGAAAGAACCAGTAACAGAAGTCTCTATTCCCATAGCAGCTTTAATTCTGCCCAGGAATGGTTGTGTGGTCATAATAAGAGTCCCTCACAGAGGTTTTTGCTGCCTATGGAGGACTTGGAAGGACAAAATGCCTTTATCTTTCTGAAGATTTGGTAGAAGCTTTTGTACTAAAGTTGACAAGGCAAGCTAGCAGCTGAGCCTGAGCCAGGCCCCAGCACTGTGCTCCTAACGCACCTGCGTCTGGGCTGTTTGCCCATCTCTACCCTCTGGGCTGGGCACCAGCCACTCCCTCCTTCCTGTTTCTATCCTGGGCTGTCTGGTTATGTGACAGCATCAGCCTTTTCTAATGAAAAAGCAGTTTTCCAAAGTTTTCTAAAGCTTCTCCTTCAATTTCTGATGCAGTGTGTTAGATGGAATCACCACCAGCAAGAAAGACAGAGCCCGCCCGGTCATAAATCAGGAGACCCAGATCCCAACTTGGCTGTGCCAATGACTTCTCCCTGTGATGTCAGACAAGTCCCTTGCTCAAGACAAGAGCCTCAGCTTCTGCTAGACATGTGGCCTCTGAGTTCCCATCCCAGCCAGGCTTGCTCTGTCCTGAGCAGGGTTCCTATGGAGTGGGGAAGGCTTGCTTTTCCCTCTAAAGAGAGATGCACCTTGGACCCAGCAGCCCATCTTAGGAGCTTCAGACTAAACCCCACCCTAGAGGAAAAGCCCTCATGTGAGGAGCTGGGCAGTGCAAGGGCCCCTCCTGTTGGGGGGCTCTGCGAGGATGTGGGAGCAAGCAGGTGGGCAGCCTCAGATATTTGAGAGCTATTAGACTCTGGACAAGCCACTTTCATATCTTGAGCCTCAGTTTCCTCAACTGTAGCGGACGGTAGTAACAGTAGCAAACAATGAGATTAAACAAAATAAGGATGCAGAAATATTTTGAGTGCCTGGCACAGGGAAAATGCTCAATAAATGACAGGTCTTAGAAAGATAATGATGATGATGTTGGCATAGAAGAAAAAGAGTTCCTATTGAAAAAGTCATTGAAAAGAATGATCACCGGCTGGACTGTTGACAAAACAGTGTGTGTAAGGGATCTGGACTTGAACCTCCTTAGAAAATAAAGGCTTACATTTAAATGAGTACTCCCATCTTAGAACAGTAAAGTATCTTTCCCAAGGAAGCATTTTAATGCCAGATATTTCAAGAGTCCAATAACATTCAGAAATTGTAGAAGTCACCTTGATGTTTGTTTCCCAGATAATTTTGGTTCTTTCAAGTCATGATTTGATAGTCATTTAGGGGAATGGTAGGTAAATTCCAGAAACCCCACTAGATGGTATTGAGTGAGTTACTAAAAATGGCACCTATGAAGACTGTGTAGCAATGTAGGGCAACTGCAAAATTGCGTTATGGTTATGGCTGGTTAGAAAAATGTCTGCTTAAGGGCAGGCTCTGGAGGGAGAGATTAAAAACAGTTGACCTACTTGAGTGATGGGATTAGGGTAATTAAAGCAACATTTCTGTTATGATTGTTTCGGTGTGTTTCGTGCTATTTCTTAGTACAAAAATGAGGACTACAGTTGTCACGCTGTGGTCCATGCCATTTTTCAAGTAAAAAAGAGAGTATTGCAGGGGAGTACAGATACTTCAGGGGTCCCTGGAGCTTCCCCCTTCGCATCCACCTATGTGTGAGCATATGTGTGTGAGAGAGGCAGACAGATTCAGTCTCTGCCACTTGAGACCATTCCAAATGGCCTCAACTCCAACAAGACCTGTTGAATGGGGATATTTGCAAATTTACAGTAGCTGAAAGAACGGTGAATTGATTAGCGATGTAAAACCATTGCTGGCTTTGTCATCGAGGTTATCAGTACCATAGGGAACTGAAGGGATGGAAGGGCAAATAAACAGTTTGGGGAACCCTGTATGGAAAACAAGCTTGCAAAGTTCCTAGTCAGGAAACCTTGTGCCCTCAGGTAAAGGCACACAGGGGCTGGCCCCTTCCTCAGTCAGGAGATACCCAGCCATGCAGCCTCTCCCAGAAGAGCAGGTATCATGTAGTGAGTGAAATGGTCACTCAGGGACATCAAGTCCATGTGACCTGGCCCTATCTGGAGGCAACACCCTGTGGGCAGTCAAGAGGCAGAGCTACATCACCTCTGGATGGTTTATGGGCTCTGCCAGGGAAGGACCAAAGGAGTTGGGGAAACTGAGTCAACCACAGACAAGCCAAGGTCAACCTGGCTGGATACCAGGGGCAGGGAGGCTAAGGCTGATGTTCCAGGCACCCTCTAAGATCCCCTGACTGGACGATGATGGGGTTTTTGCTGTTGTTCCAACATCCTTACTACAGGCCTGACACTATCCACAGCTTTGTATGCGTTATTCAATCCAACCATCATAACGTCATAATGTCGTAAAGAAAGCACCGTTGTTAATCCCACTTCACAGCCGAGGAAACAGTTTCTAATAAAACAAGTAACTTACCTGACATCCAGTCCATGCATCCTTCTAAATGACAAAGTGAGATTCAAATCCATACCATGTTCCTGCCTGTTCACCATAATGAAAAATGTGGAGGTACAGCAGAGTGCCTGGAAAGAGAAAAGAAACCCAGGGAACGTTGCAGACAAATGCCCTGCTCTGCACAGACATCCACAGGTACCCCCCAGCCACCCAGAGGGTAACCAGCTGCTGTCAGCAGCATGAGAAGCTTGGGGTGAGTAGTATGGAACTTCAGATGGATGTACCAACAGACCCCGACAGCCTGAAAAATGGCCATGTTCAAGGTGAGCAAGGACGACCAAGGAATACACATACTAGAGATTTAGAAGGGAGAAGAAACAGATTCCTGACCCATGACTGCTCAGTCAGCATATCTCTACACAAATTCAGAAGAAGATATTTAATTTTAAATTTTGTCTGTTCTGGGCTTTCTGAAATTGTTGACAACAAAAGCAAAACCACAAGTATACAATTTCATGCCGATGCGGAGTCCAGAGCCCTTTAGACTAAACTTCTTAGGGCCGCTTTGAAGCAACCTTGGAGAAGAAGGGAGGGGGCTGCCGGGGCCCCTGTACCTGGGCTCATTGCCTCTCTGCTAGTTTTCAACAACACGTTTTCACCAAAGCACATCTTATAATAATCGAAGAGGAATTCCAGGACATCATGGCCCCTCTTCCTTGGGGGCTGTGTCCAGATGTATCTTCCCAGCATCCTGGCACCAGCCCAGTCAGTGAGCAGGGCCCTGGCCGCCCTCTCCCTTTCGCCGGCCTGCAGCCCCGGAAGCAGTCCCCTCTTTCTACAGGAACTACCCCCTCTTGTCCCTCCCAGCTCTTATACGCAGCTAGGAGAGCAGAGATCTGCTCCGATTGTCCAGGTCACAGATCACCTGCCAGGTGGCTTTCCCACAGCCTCACCAGTGGAATCCTTCTGAAAAGCAATCTTTTTTTTTTTAATTAAGTCATTTGAACATAGATCATACATAAATTTATGCTATTATGGGATTCACATACATATATTTATGCTATTATGGGATTCAATGTGTTGATTATTTGTACAAATTGGAATGCTTACATCCTATTAATCAACATAGCCTTCACCTCATTTACCCAATTACAGCATTAAGACATTTGTGTACTACACCTGATAGATCCAACTTGTACTTGCAATATGCTCCATAGGTGTGGTCCCCCTACTGACCTTCCCTCTATCAACCTACCCCCTCCTTTCCCCTCCCCTTACCTCCTTCATCCTAGGCTATAGTTGTGTTTCATTTTTCATACACAAGTGTGAGTGATTATAGATTGGTTTCACAGTAGTACTGAGTACATTGGATATTTTTTTTTCCATTCCTGAGATACTTTACCAAGAAGAATATTTTCCAGCTCCATCCATGTAAACATAAAAGAGGTAAAGTCTCCTTTTTTTAATGCTGCATACTATTCCATGGTATACATATACCACAATTTATTAATCAATGCATGGGTCGATGGGCACTTGGGC
>CAUYON010188951.1:0-69986 GCA_963573935.1 Arctocebus calabarensis | reverse complement strand
ATATAGTGATCAAGAAAATGCCATGAAGGCTATCTGTAACAGTACGATCAAAACATTTCTGAATGTATATGAATCGTGCCCTATGATTGCACCAATGTACAGAATTATGATTCAATAAAATTATAAAAAAAAAAGAAATTTTATTTTCTAGTAAAATTAAAAGTTCACATGACAGCATAAAATAAGACAGCATGTCATAGTATTCCAGAGTACAGTGTTGTACATCATTCAACAGCAAGCACTCATGGGAAGCTGTTTCTGTACCAGGCCCAACGCAGGACTCAAGGATTATAGCAATGAACAAAATCAGGCAAAGCCTTGCCATCATGGTGGTCCTCCTATATTCAGACAGATGGACATTAATCAATAGATCATAAAGAAATAAACTGGCAATTATTCTGAAGGCCATAAAAGAAGGGGACTATTATGAGACTATATAGGGATGAAGGGGAACTGATGTCATCAGGGAAGGCATTGAACAGTAACTGATGCCTGAGCTAACAGCTAAAAAATGGGAATGATTATTAGAGGAAGAAAGAAAGAATAATCCTAGAAGAAAGAATTTATGCAAAATTGCTCACTGGTCAAATACATGAACTGAAGTGAACTGTTAGAAAAGAATCAACATTTTAAAATTTCTATTACTAAGACTAAAAAGGCATATGTTCAAATAGATACAGATAAAATATGATCAAAGTTATCATGTCTAAAGCTTGCAAAGATTTAAATTAACTTAAAAATTTTCTATGTTCAATATAAAGTTCATTATTAATTACTCAAAATCATAAAATATGAGAGTAGAAATTATAATATAAAGCATAAAAGGAAAATGGACTTTTAGTATTATCATAAGAAAAATATTCAAGATTTTTATGTTTAATTTTAGTATATTAAGTCTCTTTTATAATAAATAATTCCCCACTCAGTTCAAACTATATTAATGAATTCACTGCTACTAATAACCAAATAATTGTTTTATTTTTAGGATCTTCGTTTACACATTTACACTATATTATTTTAATTTGCTAACACTACTGAAAATGCAATTGTTTACTTAATAAAGTGCAAGGAGGTTCTTCGGCAGTTTCTTGAAAAAGAAACTGTCTCCCATGAAAGGAAATTAAATTGAAAATCCTGCATTTAAATAACACTGAAGTAGAGACACCAATGGATTGAGGCCAGGAAATTCAAAGTTAAAGCTGGTTCTCTATCCTTAAAACAGGCTATTGTCCTGCCCCCACCCCAGACTAGCAAATTTAATTAAAACTAAATTCTGCACAGTTGATACAAGTGGTTCAGAAAACACCTTACAGGAATTTTATTCTTTAGATGGCCTTTTGTGTTCTACTTCCTCTCACTGAGATACACATAGTCTATGTACATTTTCTCTTATCTTAAAAAAAAGAATTTGGGGTAAAGGAAATATTTTATCTCAGATATTTACTGTCTTCTCAATCTCAAACAAAATTTTTCCTTAAAGTCCTTTCAGTCTCACTACTTGGACAACCTAGGCCTAAGTTTCATCAAAAGTTACTCATTTTCTTTATTTAACTTAATTTTTTTATATCTATTAATGTGGATACAATTTTTTGACAATTTTGCTTTCTAATTATTAAAAGAGACTATTTAATGTGACAATTAATTATAATTCATACATTAATATTTTCCCCCAAACTATTCTTAACCTCTTCAGTCTTAAAAATGACATTTTCAAGACAGCTGAAAAATAAATTTCCATTAATTTCTAATAATTAAATCTTTAAGACTCTATGGTCATTATTTCTCCTCAAAAAAAAAAAATTCAACAAACAAAATAATTTGTTTTAACTTTACAAGAGTTCCTTGTGTTCAAAACTTTTGTTCTTGCCAACAATTCAAATTGATTTTTAACAGGAAGAATTTTTTTTATACTTGGAAAAGAATTATTTCTGAAATGATCTTTTTGCTTTATTTAACTTGAAACTGTGTGAAAGAAAAAAGACTTTATTTTAACAATAAGTAATTATCAACTGTACTTTGAATATATTATTTTTTATGAGGGCAATGGTTTCACAAAGTTAAGAAGAAACCTACAGTGTCTATGCTCCAAAACAAACACATGCAGATAATTAAATGAGAGGAAAATATATTAAAAAAAAAAAAAGAAGAAGAGCACCATAGCACCTTATATGGAAGTGCCACTGTTGAATTATAAGAACAACACATACTTATACCCTGTGATAACTAAGGTCCCAAAAGTAAATTGCAAGTGACATCAGTGAACCTGACAAAATAGACAGCTTCAAAAGCCTATGTTCCCCTGCAAAAAAATCAAGAAATTAAGCAATAATCTCTGAGGAGGAGACCAAAGAAAAAAGGATTCTAATTGTAATCCACTTTGTAACCACTAAGAAAAAATTTTAGAATAAATGCAATAGGAAACGAGAAGATCAAAAGAGTATACTACAAAAAAATTAAACCCTAAAGAAGGCAGGGATGGAAGAAATGAGAAAGAAAAGGCTACAAGACATAAAGAAAACAACCAGCAAAATGACAGAAGGAAGCCCTTCCTGATCAGAAATTACTTTAAATGTAAATGAATTGACTCTACAAGCAAAAATCAAAGATTTTTTTTTATTTTTCTAAAACATGATACAACTGTATGAAAATCTAAATTCAAAGACACAAATAGATCAAAACTGAAAGTATAAAAAATGATATTCCACATACATAGTGTTCAAAAGAATGCTGAGGTGGCTATATTAGTATCAGATAAAATAGACTTTAAGTCAAAAATTGTTCAACAATAAATAGGATATCTAGATATATGATCAATAAGGAAATACAGGCCTTAGACAACAGTATAAACAAACTAGACCTAACAGACTATACAGAATACATAACCATCAACAGCAGAATGAACACTCTTCTCAAGTATACTGAGAATATCTCCAAGATATACATATATCTTGGATATACATATATAGGCCAATAAATAAGTCATTAAATTTATAAAAATTACAATCAGACAAATTAAGTTCCCCAAATTCAATGACTAAAGCTAGAAATAATAATGGAAGGAAAACTAGAAAATTCACAAATACATAAAAAATTAAACCACACTATCTTAATCAACTAATAGATTAAAGAAGAAATCATAGGAAAAATTAGAAAATACCTTGAGACTAAATGAAAATACATCATATAAAATTTGTGAGATATAGAAAAAAGCAGCTAGGGGTGGTCATACATGCCTGTTATCCCAGCCCTTTGGGAGGCTGAGGAAGGTGAACTGCTTGAGCTCAGAAGTTCGAGTTTAAGACCAGTCTAAACATGAGCAAGATCCTGTATCTACTAAAAATAGGAAAAAAAAAAAGAAAAGAAAAACTAGCCGGGCATTATGGCAGGCACCTATAGTCCCAGTGACTTGGGAGGCTGAGACAAGAGGATCTCCTGAACTCAAGAATTTGAGGTTGCTCTGAGCTATGGTGCCACAGCACGCTACCCAGGGTAACAGAGTGAGACTATCTCACAAAAAAAAGAAAGAAGGTGGGGGGGAAGGGAGGGGCGAAAGAGAAGAGAAAACAGAAAAAGAACAAGCAGTGCTCAGAGGGAAATTTATAGCTGTAAATGCCTATATTTAAAAAAGAAAGATCTCAGAACTATAACCTAACTTTGAAATTTTAGAAATTAGAAACAAGTAGCAAACTAAATACAGAGCTAGAAGAATGAAAGGAATAACAAAAATTACAACAGAAATAAATGAAGTAGATACAAGAAAAATACTACAGACAATAAAACTGAAAGTTGATTCTTGGAAAATATCAATAAAATTGGTAAACCTTTAGCTACATTAAGAGACAAAGAAATTAATAAATAAATGAAAATCATAAATGAATGTGGAGATATTATGATCAAGCTTAGAGAAATAAAAATGATTATAACAAAATACTATGAATAATTGTACACCAGCAAATTGAATAATCTAGGTCTAGTAGAATTCCTAGAAATGCCCAAACTACCAAAACTAACTAAAGAAGAAATAGAAAATCTTGACAAATCTATTGCAAAGAAAGAGATTGATTCAAGAATCAAAACTTCCCATCACAGGAAAGCTTAGGTCCAGAAGGCTTCACAAACATTTAAAGAATTAGTATCAGCCAGGTGTAGTGGTAATCCTAGCACTGTGGGAGGTCCGGGAGGGAGAAATGCTTGAGACAAGAGTTCAAGACCAGCCTGAGCAAGAGCAAGAACCCCCCCCCAACCCCCAGCTCTATGAAAAATAGAAAAATTGTGCTGCCCCCTGTGGTCTCAGCTGCTGAAAAGGCTGAGGCAGGAGGATCACTTGAGTCCAGGAGTTGCAGTGAACTACAATGACACCACTGCCCTCAACACTGGGCAAAAAAGCTAGAACCTGTCTCTAAAAAATAAAACAGAAAGAATTAACATAAATCCTTATCAACCTCTTTCATGAAATAGAAGAGGAGGGAAAACTTCCTTACTCATTACATGAGGCTAGGATTACTCTGAACCAAAGCCAGACTGGATACTACATGAAATGAAAACTACAGACCATTATTACTTATGAATATAGATGCAAAAAATCCTCAACAAAATACTAGCAAACCAAATCAACAGCATAGTAAGGGAATTACATACCATGACCTTATGTGATTTATCCTTAATGCAAGAGTGGTTCAGCATAAAGGGACCAATGAATGCAATACAGCACATTAATAGAATGACAAGAAAAAACCAACATGATCACCACAATTGCTGCAGAGCAAGCATTTGGCAAAATCTAAGTTCTTTTCTTGACAACACTTAGAAAACTAGAAATAGAAAGAAACACCTCCAAAATGATAAAGGGCATTTATGAAAAACCAACAGCAAGTGCAAGTTCTAGCCAGAGCAATTAGGTAAAAGAAGAAAAAAATTGTAGTGAGATGTATATAACATAAAATAATCATTTAAAAATGAACAATTTTATGGAGAAAGGGGAGAGGGAGGGAAGGGGAGGGGGGAGGGTAATTGGTGGGACCACACCTACGGTGCATCTTACAAGGGTACATGTGAAATTTTCTAAATGTAGAATATAAATGTCTTAACACAATAACTAAGAAAATTCTGTGAAGACTATGTTAACCAGTTTGATGAAAATATTTCAAATTGTATATAAAACCAGCACATTGTACCCCATGATTGCATTAATGTATACAGCTATGATTTAATAAAAAAATGAACAATTTGTTAGCATTAAATACATTTTCGATGTTGTTCAACCACTATGTCTATCTAATTGCAAAACATTTTCATTACCTCAAAAGGAAATCCCATATCCATTAAGCAGTTCCTACCTATATGCATAAGTCATCTCATAAGAGACAGGATTGAATAGCCCTTCACAAGACCCTAGCTGGTGACTGAGCTAATTTTGGAATGAGATTAAATAATTCTACATTTCGGCTTTGCATCTTAGCTCAGTGGTTAGTGCGCCAGCCACATGCATGGGGGCTGGTGGGTTCAAACCTGGCTAGGGCCTGCTAAAACAATAATGACAGTAACAGAAACATAGCCGGACACTGTAGCAGGTGCCTGTAGTCCAGCTACTTGAGAGGCTGAGGCAAGAGAATTGCTTAAGCCCAAGAATTGGAGGTTGCTGTGAGCTGTGATGCCACAGCGTCTACCAAGAGTGACATAATGAAAAAAGAAATCCTACATCTCCACACAACTACCCCCGCAAAGTAGAACTTTTTTTTCTTTAGACAGAGTCTTTCTGTTGCCCAAGCTAGAGTGCCATGGCATTAGCCTAGATCACAGCAACCTCAAACTCCTGGGCGCATGTGATCCTCCTACCTCAGTCTCCTGAAGAGCTGTGACTACAGGTGCATACCATCTTACCTGGGGGTCTTGCTCTTGCTCAGGCTGGTCTCAAATTCAAGTGATCCTCCTGCCTCACTGTCCCAGAATGTTAGGATTACAAATGAAAGTCACCATGCCCACCAGTGGAATTTCAATTAACAAACCTATAATCCTAACAGTAAATTGCTAATGAAATCCAAACCAATTTTTCTCTTTGAATCAAGGTGGCCCCTAATGTGGCTCTCCTTTCTGTGTGACAATTCTTACTGTGTTTATAAGAAAAAAGAGAAAGATCAGCAAAAAAAAAAAAAAAACTATGAGCGTACCATTAATGAGATTTTCAAAAGTGAAAAACCATATTTTAATCACTGGAAAGTTTCTTAAAAATACTAATACCCATGTCCCAATCCCTCAGAGGATGTGGTCTAAATTCTAAATTCTTTAAAATACCCCAAGGAATTTTTCAGTGCAAGGCTGGTTGAGATCACTGCTACATCACAGAATTACAGTCTTTCTGACACTATATTCTCAACATCTTGTGATCCTAATATTCCCAAATGGGAAGAAGGGAAGGAGAATTGGAGGGAATATACTGAGCCAGGAATATTAAATATACTATGTCATTTCATCTTCATAATTGATGAAAGTACGTGGCATATTAAGACAGTTAAGACAGATTTTAGCCAAATTCTCTATTTCTATATCAGCTCTTCTACTTATCAGTGTGGCAAGTACTCTGATCCTATATTTTCACAGCTGTAAAATGAACAATTAAAATGTCTCCCTGTAGTGAAGATTCATTGAAGTACAACTGTGCTTGGCACAGGACAATTGTTCAGAATTATTAGTATTATTATATTTACATATAATAAAAAGGAGGCTCAGAAAGGGTAACTTGCCTAATGTAACAGTTTTAATTTAGAGTGAGAGTTAGAGCCCCTCTTAGGTGTGTCTGCTCTTAAACCCTACGTGAAGAGGTGGATCTGAGCGACTGAGTCTTCCGGCTACTGTTAACTGAACTTCTCTGTATATATAAACATGTGTCAGATGGTTCCCACTGGTTCTCAAAAGCCAACTGTTAACTTTTCAAAAATTTGCAAGCTGGCTGTTAAACAGTTATTATTACTCATTATTAATAATTAAACTATATGCATTACATTTAAAAAATTATATTAAAAACAAAAAAAAGTACTCAGAAATCATCACTTCCTAATTATCTTACTGCATTTTACTATTATCTACACTCTTGAGATTAATTATATGCCCTATATACATTTACATATCTATTTTTTGGAGATTGCAACATCTGTTCTTCATTCATAGGTGTCAATTCCTTGCTTTAAGAAGATGGGATCTATTGTAACTCTTCTTTTTTTGCAAAGGAACTTTTGTTCCTTCTTTTCCCAATAGATGAAAAGTTCCTGGGGATGCAAATTTCATTTTTCTGGGGGTCTAAAATGCATGTAGGTGAAGCAATTAACTGATCGTACACTCACAGCATTAACTTGAAACTGTGAAATTTCTACAGAAATGCTTCATTTAAAAGCTGTCTCCATTAAGGCATAAATGGTAGGGATAATGAGAACTGAAAATGGTCAGACAGAACTCTTGAACAAAACTCAGAAGGGCAGAAACTTTGTCTGTTGTGCCCACTGCAGAAGTCCACTGGCTACCTCAGGGCCTGACCCCTAAGTGCTACACATACCACATTTGGGAAGTAGCACAGCACACTAAATCCAGCAATTGCTAGGTGACCTTGAACCTGCTACTTGACTTCTATGCTTCTATTTCCTCATCTGTAAAAATGGAATAAAAATACCTACCTCATATGGTTGATATAAAAATTAAGAAAGTGCTGGAAATAGTGATCACATATATAAAAAATATTAGTAGCATGTCATATGTTTTTGAGGACCAAAAGTCATTATTTAAATCTATAAAAATGAAGACACTCCAGAGTGGAATCTTAAAATTTTGTCCTGTGGGAAGGGATTCTATCAGACATTATAGAAGCTAATACCTGGCCTACTGGGCAAATTATCAGTACTAAAACTATAAACATGACCTTTATTAAACAACTAGAAAAGGATGTGAAACGTCCAGATGAACCAGAGAAGTCAATAAATAGGATCTAGAAAATAAACTTGTGCTGGGCACACACAAAGAAAATAAAAGGTTAAAGTGAACTGTGGATAAACAGAAGAAGCCTGATTGTCAGTAAGATGCACTGAGATAAGGCAAGAATTCCTACCTGCCGAGCCACCTTCTCCTCTATTCCCTTTGGTTGCCGGATCAGCTATTGGCTCACTTTTGGCCTCCTGTTTTCAAGCCTGTGTGTTTTTAAGAGAGCTGCCTACTCTCTGACCGTACCAAAGGAAGTGGCCTGAAAACCATACAGGGCAGTTAAATGGTCCCCTGCACCCTTTCCACCTGCTTGAGTGATATGCTTTATAGAGACTGAAATATGAGGTATTTCAGGAAGAATGAAACCAACAGCTCCATTTTTGAGGTTTGAGGTTTTATCCTTAAGTATCAATAATTCATTTAGGACTATTTTAATTACTATAATTTAATTCTGAAAAAATATATGAGTCATCCATTATGAGTCCAGGTGCACCTAGATTCCAAGGTTGGAGCTGAGACCTGAGAAGGGACATGAAAACCATGACAGCACATGCTAGTGAGGAAAAGAGATGGGTGGGACAGAAGGGGGAACAGTCTCAGAGGAGAACACTAAACCCTGACGAATACACAGGGTTGTGGTGAGGGTAGGATTAAAAATAGAAGCAAAAGTCTGAATTTTGCCCTGTATAATGTACATCCATGTTTTTGGCCAAAACTTTTAGGAAAAAAAAAACTTGCATTTTAACTTTTTAAAGGAGGGTGGAAATGGCCATACAGTAGTACCTCCTTCTCTGTGACAGGCATGTGGAGGGGAGCCGGCCACTGTGGAGAAGCCAGGAGCAAACCCAGGTGGCCAGAGAGAGTGATCTGAAAGATCTGAGTGCCCACCCTCCCCTAGAGGCCCCTTCCAGCCCACCCTCATCCCACACCCTCTCATCTCCTATTCCCACCAATGTCTGTAGGCAGGAACACGGCCACAGCCAATGTACTGACACCCCAGCAGGCTTCTTTACCAGGAAGTTAGTGTGAGGAGCCCCAGCTGGCCCTGCCTGTCCCAAGCTCCTGACAGTAGACCCTTGCCCCTTCTCAGTGGTCTTGTCTCTCATGTAGCTAACCCCATTCTGAGGCCCCTGGGACACCAAGCTGAGGAATTAGATCCCTGAGCTGGGGTCTGAGAGACCTCAGTTTTCACAGTTGGTTCTACTATTAGCCCACTGTTGTGACCTCAGGCCTCAGTTCCCATGAAGTTTCTCTCTGCAAGGGGACCTAGCAGCAAAGCACAAAAGCTGGGGTGGGGAGGTATGTCTGAACCCACAGATTGTAATTTTGAACCTGTGACTTCTCCAAACCCTCAAGGTGTTTGCTTGGTATAATTTTCCACACTTACCAGTAAGACAATCATCTTGGATGTTTATTAATGGAGTATATATAAAGCACTCTTTTTATCCAAATTTTTGAGGGAAAATAAGAATATGCCATTACACATGCATACTATTAATTCTGTATCAATATAAAAGGTTTTAATTCTTTCATTAATGCTTACACATTAAAAGCATAACTCTAGAAGGCAATAATGATATTGGTATGAAAACAATACTCTAGAATATAGTAATTGTTACCCATTCCTGGCCACCCCCTCACCTGGCATGCATCTCAGCTATAGGAGCCTCCAACCCACCCTGCAGACTGTGCCAGATACAACCACCACCATTTTGCCAGGAAAGGGCAAGGACCTACCTCAGGAGATCAGGGCAAGCAGGGCCAACTCTGGCCACTCACACCAGCTTCCCAGGAAATAAGGCTGCTAGTGTTCTCAGTGGAACTGCTATGGCCATGTTCCCAACAATGGACATGAGTGGGAATAGGAAATGAGAGGGGTGGGGAAGAAGGTGGGCTGGGAGGCAGCAGTTGGGGGAGGCTGGGAGCTCAGGTTGTCCAGACCACTCTTGTCTGCCACTTGAGCTTGCCTTTGGCTTCTGTGCAGTGGCCAGCTCTGGGACTTATGCCTATTATGGGAGAAGGAATTTCCACTGCATGATTACTTCTGCCCTCCTTCTGCACAGATCCCGCTGCTAACCTTGGAGTCCCTGCTGGCAATGTGCAGCTTCCAAGATGGCAGCAGTGGTGGCGTCCAGCATAATCTGCCAGGTGCTGGAGGCTCCTGCAGCTGTGGTGCCTGCCTGGTGAGGAGGTGGTCAGGGAAGGGGTGCAAGTATCATATTCCAGGATATTATTTTGCATATAGATATTATTATTTCTTTCTAGAGTTACATTTTAATGCATAAACATAAATAAAAGAACTAAAACTATTTATATAGACACAGAATTAGTTCTACCCATATGTAATGTTCATCCTTATTTTTCCCTCAAAAATTTGGGCAAAAAAGTGTGCATTACACATGGCTAAATATGGTATTTTAAAAACTTTATAGGATGGTCGGGGATGGCAAACACTCCTCCCTCCTAGAGGCAGTGATCATGACACTCCATCTTACCAAACCTGGATCTGACCTCAGAATAGTCCTCAGAGAGCCACCAAGAATTGATCAGCCCTGACACATGAATACACAAGTAGGCAATATAAATAAAAGAGGTTATTATCACTGAACATTAAAATTAGAAAACTGAAAATAAGAATTAGACTTCCCAATTCTTTTCAGGATCAGGAAGGCCTCTGACAACAAGTAAAGGCTAGAAAGTCCTCTATTTCAGAACTTGGCTCAGCAGCTTCAGTCCTGTTCAGGAGATATTTTCCTTTTGTTGCTTCTCCAAACCCAAGACTTTTGTTAGAAATCAAATAATAATTACCAGAATCCATTGCATGTGTCCAAATGCCAGGCATCATGCTAAACTTGACATACTGTGCATCATTCAATGAGAAACAGCGAAAATAGAGGACAAACTGTAGAAAGTGATTTTCTAAAAGCAGGCATCTCTGAAATGCTTTTCTGAAAGAAAAGATGCCTGATTACAGCAATAACTAACCATAATGAGGACTTTATAGCTTGCAACAGGACTTGATAACCATGATAATTCACTTATTCTTTCCAACAACCTCATAAGGCTGGCAGGGCAGCTGTTAAAATCCCCAGGAGAGATGAAGTGACTCACCCAAGTTCTTTTTACAAATAGCAGGACAGGTCAGGTCCCAGATTCCACACTCATTAGACTTAACTTGCAGATGCAAAGAAAGTTGAGCAAAGACCCTGAAATTTAACCTCCCTTTCTGAGATCTTATTTATTTGGTGATTTTTTTAATGGGCAAACAAAAATGGTATATATTTATAAAGTATAAGATGATATTTTGAAATATATATACATTAGGAAATGGCTAAATTGAGCTAACTAATATGTGTATTACCTTAAAATCAGTTCTCCTAGCAATTCTTGCCTCATTCAATGAAAAACTGCTATTAGCTATAGTCACCAAGATGTACAGTAGAACCTTGAAACTTATTCCTCCTGTCTAACTAAAATTTTATGTAACCTTTCACAAGCTTCCCACTCACCCTCCTCATCCTCTATCCCTTGGTAATGACCATTCTACTCTCTGATTCGCTGAATGCAATTTTTGTCAATTTTATATACGAGTGAGATTAAGTGGTGGTTGCCTTTTTGTGCCTGTGCCATTTAGCTTAATGTTCTCCAGGTTCATCCTTGTTTATAAAAACAAGACATCCTTGTTTTTAAAGCTGAATAGTATTCCATTGTGTATATATACCACAATTTTTCCCAGTTCATCCATTCATGGACACTCAGGTTGATTCCATATCTCGGCTATTGTGAATAATGCATCAATGAGCACAGGAATATAGATATCTCTTTGACATACTGATTTCATTGCTTTTGTACATATAGCCAGTGGTGGGATTGATAGATTATATGGTAGCTCTATTTTCAATTTTTTTAAGAACTTCCATACTGTTTTCCATAATAACTTAACGAATTTACAAGCCCACTAACACTCTCTTTACATCACATTTTTATCAACACTTGTCTTTTGTCTTTTTGATAATAGCTGCCTTTGGTTCTTGTATATGAACTCTGATAGAGTCTCCTTTAGATAATTACTTATATTCTTTTGATATAGGTATTTTTTAAATCATCTAATGCAAAATTTCCAAGCGCTGCAAAATTTTTAAATACTCATCAACAAAGCAATAAAGAGCAGGGGGTAAAAACCAGTCTGAGTATGAAGTCTGATTACTAATCTGTATATATAATCTTGGGCAAATGTTCTAACCATTTTGCTCTTGTCTGGTAAAGAAGGCTAGTATTGGGGACAGCTGAGAAAGGGATGGAGGGGGGATGGGGGGCCAAGGGGTGTAGTACACCTTTTTTGGCCAGACATAAATATAAGAGGGTCCTTATCTTTGTGTACCCTCAATGAATCTCCAATGATTAAAAAAAAGAGGTTTAATAGTATTAACTATCTCATAGGGGTATTAAGAGAATTGAATGAGTCAACATAAGTACTTAGGATAAGACTGAGAACAGAATATGTACTCAAAAAATAAAAATTATGTTGAGCTACAAATCGACTGTTTTGAAAACTGTTCCCAGGAATAAATTAATCTACTTAAGAAGTTGTATTAACTCTTTAAAGTCACCAGAGTGACATCAGTGCACTATTTACTCATGGGAACTTTATTACATCCTATATACATATATAACAACAGCTGCCACTTAAAAGTAAACTGAATTATGATAAAGTACCATTCCTCTTTGAAACTGATCCTTTTCTTCCATATTTCATTCTGTTTTTGCCTCAAACCTGTAATGATATTTGCTTTTAAAAATGAACAATTTTCCCATTTCAGAGGAAGAAAGGGAAGAAATAAATTACAATTGCAAAAGACACGTTAAATATTTTGATGGACTAGGCCTGGTATCTTTCAGAATAAGACCAGTTTAATTCAAAGAGATGGTTTTGTATAAGATTAGGGCAGCTCCAAAGTTTGAGGTGACAAACAGCCTCTTTGGCCACTTCCCAAAATCTTGAGAGCACTGCCTTATTTGCAAGTTTATTTGTATGAGTCTTATCAATATCAAATGTACTCACATATTTACTGTTTTCCTGTGTCTTGACAGATGAATAGAAATTATTCTCTGTCCAAATTCACTAGCAGTAAAGCCAGTAGCAGCTCAGTTGTTTGCAGTCAGTTCTAAGGATAAGGCAGTGAGAATCACATTTTGTAGTTTTGTAGGCTGTATTTGGTATTTGAGATTTGACCCGAGGAATCTCTACATTTAACCTAGAAATATTTGGGAATAGAATCTTTTTTTGTTTCTTTCTATTAATTCATTCAAGAGGCCACTGTCACTGAAGAGTAAAACAGAGAAAGAAGGAGTGTAAAAGATTCTCAACTTTAAGAAATTCTACATAAAAACCTCATGTTTATAGGCTATAGAATATCTAGATACATTGTAGAATTGGTAATCTTTTCATTTAAAACATTTTATTATAGGCAGCGCCTGTCCTCAGTGGATAGGGCACCAGCCACACATACTGAGGCTGGCAGGTTCCAACCCAGCTCAGGCCAGCTAACAAAAAAAAACAACAACAATGACAACTGCAACAAAAATATAGGTGAGCATTGTGGCAGGCATCTGTAGTCCCAGCTACTTGGGAGGCAGAGGCAAGAGAATCATATAAGCCCAAGAGTTGAGGTTGCTGTGAGCTATGACGCCACAGCACCCTATCCAGGGCAACAGCTTGAGACTCTATCTCAAAACAAACAAAACTTTTTATTATAGTAATGTGTTCAACTCTGAAAAAAAGCTCCAAAATGCAAAAAATATTTTTTAAAAAGTTACCCATAATCTGCATTTTATAAAAAGTCCTAAGATGTTCTAATACATGGAGTAGAACCTACTGCTATTAGTAGATGAGAATGCCAATAATATTATAATAAGACTATAATATAGGTTAGTAGACTATTATAGTAGATTGTATCACTCAAACATGGCTACATCAATATTTCCACCTTTCTTGCTCTTCTTATAATGTGGCTTTGACACTTCTCTCATGGAGAAGTGGTGCCTATGTTTCCCTCTCTCAAATCTGGATGAATTTGTGTCTACAATAGAAAAAACACTAAGCCACTACTGAAGACAGATAACTAAAATGTGATGTACTTCTTCCTATTTCTCTTAAGATACACACCCTTGGAACCCAGTCATATGTCATAAAGAAGCCTTAGCAGTACTTGAAGAAGCCATTTGGAAAAGAACAGAGACCTCACACATAGCCCTAGCTGAACTCCCTGAAGCCAGCACCAATGTACCAGCCATGTGAGGTATGTTGAAATATCTTACAGCCCCAGGTGAGCCCCATAGTAGATGTCCTATGGAGCAGAGATGAACATTAACTATTAAGATTTATGAAAAAATAAGTTGTTTGTTGGGATGAAATTAGGCAATGAATAGCTGATTACACTCAAGTAGTAAAACCTACTATGGTTCAAAGAGTAAGTTATATGACAACATTGTGATAACGGTTTTAAACATAGTAACTGAGTTTATTCTCACAATATCTCCATGGTACAGAGAGTATCATTCCCAATTTGTAAATGGGGAAATTCAAGCACACACATTGGTTGAGTAATTTACCAACAAATTAACTCAGCAAGTAGCAGAACTGACTAATACCTTTAACCACAATACTGAGCAATCTGCAGCACATTCCAATAAATCAATCCAATGGTTGTTCTTAGAACCCCATTTAGTTAGTATCTTCTGCTCAGGTCCTTCTCAGCCACATTCCTCTTTTCCTAGTGAGAAAGACACACAACCAATATACTACCCTCTTCCTAACACTGATCCACTGATCAGAGACTTTATTTTCATGAAAGAGACCTCTCCACTCTATCTCAGGGTAGAATGAAATATTCAATCTTTATCCAAGATTTTCAAATAACAATTTTCTTAATAGGAGTAATATATATTAATTTTAAATGATGGAAAATGAAGTAAATTTTTAAAAAGACTTATTAACAGTACTCAAAGGTAACCGCTATTAACATTTTGATATATTGCCTTCCTTTTATTCCTGATTTGTTTTGTTTTTAATATCATTTAAATCATAAGATATATAGAATTTTACTTTTTGATTTCCTCACAATTATATAATAAGTATATTTCCATGTTACTATAAAAACTGAACACAGAAATGGTTGCAAAAGAATCACCTCCATGTTCATAACCTAACAATATTTTATTGATTTATATCTGGTTGCTTCTACTTTCTTTCACCTTATAAATAATTCTGTGATAAACATCTTTCTTACAATTTCTAGGCTACTTTTCTAGAGTCTGTTTTAGCATTCAATTTGTTGTGATAACACGTCATATAACTTCTTTACAACTCTACTTATGTGAAGTAATGAGAGTGAAGAAGGCAAATAACATCCTACTATCATTATAAAATAGTTTTGATCTTACTTTATAAAGAGTTCATACCATACTTTAAAAACAGCTGGTATAAAACAAACAAAGGTTGATACCCACTAAAAATGCAATAAGGAAAAGAATACTTAAGAATAACATCTGTATGACATTGGCATAAATACTCTTTCAATAAGATACAAAATTTCCTTACATGAAAAAAGTTATAAAATAAATACAGTATTTTCCTAACTTGTAAAAAAAAAAAACCACATTTTTATGTAGGTATAAGTTATAAAAGGCTTTATACTACCCAGTGTTGACAATGGATAGCAGGAATTTAGTTTTTGTTTTTGTTTTTTTTTACTTTTCTTCTTGTTATCATTATTATTTTCTCACTCTCTACCACAAACAAGGATTTTTAAGCAACAGTGTCATTTAATGGTTATGGGTCAACTATGACATGAATCTATAGTTGACTGAAACAAGTCTGATGGAAATAGCAGTCAATTTTTTTTTAATTTGTTATTTATTTATTTATTTATTTTTTGTTGGGGATTCATTGAGGATACAAGAAACCAGGTTACACTGATTGCATTTGTTAAATAAAGTCTCTCTTACAATCGTGTTTTGCCCCCAAAAGGTGTGGCATACACCAAGACCCCACCCCCTTCACTCCTTTTTATAGTTAAAAAAGAAGGATATATGGTTCCTGATAGCATAAAATATATTCTAAGACATTCTATCTCCTTTCTTAGAACAATATTTATTTTTTTCTTTCTTTTCTTTCTTTTTTAGATATGGGGTCTCACAACATTGCCCGGGCTGGTCTCAAACTTTGACCTCAATTCTCCCATCCTAGCTTCCCAAATAGCCAGGACTACAGGGACACACCTGGCTTTCTTCCTTTATTTCTGTCTTTCTTTCTTTGTAAATGAATCTGTAAGCATCCCTTACTAGAGATATTGAGGGGGGAAATAGAGTTAGAATTTATTTCATCAAAAATCAATCCTTGAGATTAGCAAGATAATCGATGGTTTCCTTTAACTGATGAGTGAAGAAAGTTATTTGTTTCATAAAGGACAAGTCATAAAGGACAAGTCAAAGCAAGGAATTGGGTTCAGAAGAGCCAAGTGTAAATATAAATGCTTACTAGCACTTTGGCACTTTTTTGGTAGAGGACACATTCTGAACCGGTATACTCTCCTTCTTGATATATTTTTTGATGTACTACTGATATAAATTACCATGAAGCCCTAATGCCAGGGTATTTTGATCCTGCATCCTAACACCTATACATTTGCTCTGGTTTTGAACGACTGTGTTCCCTCCACTGACACTGCAATGTTAGACTAAATGTTAATCTGGATACAAACCAAAAACCTCCAAAAGATGCCCCATAGTCCTAATGGATGTGCAGGTGACTGGGCTGGGGCATGTGGCCTCATGTACTTATCCCTCTTTAATAACTGAGGCTTAATTCTGGCCTCCTTGGCAGGTGTCAGCTTTCACTCTCCTAAAGTAAATGTTCTCCTCGCATATATAAGAGACCCTTCCTCAGTCTATGGATTATATTTCTAGAAGCAAAATAGATAATGACTTGGAATTCTATGAACTCTTCTGTAAATTTAAACCTGGCAGGTTTTGGAAAGCTTTGTTTCTCTTTCCTAGAAGCACCTAAGGTGGGACAGAGCAGAGTTAGGTCATATTCCTTAATACCCCAGGCTAATACCTTGCCCCTCCTCTGCAATTGGAGTTTACTGTTTCAGTCTACGTTTAACTTTCCATCACTGTTTTCATCCTATTATCATTATTAAAATATTAGTCTCATTACATTATGTTTTTATTTTGCCCAAATCTATATACTTTTTTCTTCTTCTTCATTGGCCTCCAAAATTTAGCAATTTCCTCTATCCTTCCCCAAAATTCACCCCAAGGGCAGGTGAGGCGAATGTGCATTATAAATGTTTTTCGAGAATTTTCTCTCTCTTCTGTTCTTACCACCATAGTAACTGGTAAAGAGTCCAAAATCTACCTACTTACCAGGGCTCTTTTCATTTCAAATAGACATGCTGTTGCTATCTTAATAGCTGATTCTCTCCTTACTATCTCCTCGAAAACTTTACCACCTCAGTTGCTTCCCATCTCATTTCAAATATGGTTTTGAAACCCAGGGTGAATTGTTTAAATGAATGCTGACCTTACCACAGACCAAGAACAGGTTCCTTTATCATTTCCTTCGGATTACTCAAAAGCCTACATATCTAGCTGTCATGAGATGGTTTTGGCCAACACATAATCTACGTATAAATGAATAGAAAAACTTTAGAAGGTTGGTTATAAAGTCTTTGGAGAACAGAAAAAGCAGCACAAGAGACCAGACTTTATGAGATGTACCTTGCTATCCAATAATTATTTGTTGGAAAATCAACTAAGAGCCAGGTGTGGTGGCTCATGCCTATAATCCTAGCACTCTGGGAGGCAAAGGCAGGTGGACTGCTTGAGCTCAGGACTTTGAAACCCTACCTCTACTAAATCTAGGCGGGTGTTTTGGTGGGTACCTCCCACTACTTGGGAGGCTGAGGCAAGAGGATTGCTTGGGCCTTCCTGAGGTTGAGGTTGCTGTAAGCTATGACACCAGGACATTCTACCAAGGTCAACAGAGTGAGACTCTCCTCAAAAACAAAACAAAACAGCACAAAAACCTGACCAAGGGATGACATCTGGCCAACGAGACCTCAAGTTCAGGGTCTTTTTAGAATGCCTATTCTGCTTTCTCCTTTTTACCCCCTTTGTTTGGAGTTTCTACTAAAAACACTCAGAGAAGGGTGGTGCCTGTGGCTCAGCGAGTAGGGCACCGGCCCCATATACTGAAGGTGGTGGGTTCAAACCCAGCGTTGGCCAAATTGCAAAACAGAAAAATAGCTGGGCGTTGTGGCAGGCACCTGTAGTCCTAGCTACTCGGGAGGCTGAAGCAAGAGAATCGCCTAAGCCCAGCAGTGGGAGGTTGCTGTGAGCTGTGTGATGCCACAGCACCCTACCAAGGGCAACAAAGTGAGACTCTGTCTCTACAAAAAACAAACAAACAAACAAACAAAAAAACACTCAGAGTAAGATTTAAATAATTTAGACAACATCACCACTTGCTCCTCTTAACTCACTAATCAAACACCTAAGCAGCAAATCAATCTAAACAAAGAGAATCCTAGTGAGTTGGATAAAGTAAATAAAAAAATTGTACCTGTCTGAGCCTGAACACTCCTTTTCCCTTAGAACACATACATGTTATATACACTACTTCCCATAGAAAGGTGGCTTAATACCATTATTTAGAATGCCCAGAACAAGTTATTGAGCTAGCATCTACTATACAATCACTTTTGCTGTACATTTGCTGTATTAGTCCGTGCTTTGCTCATGGACTATTCCTTCAGCAGAAACAGATAATGTAGGAACAAAGAAGCCAAGGGCAAAGAAAGTTTAAAAAAAAAAACAAATGAGAAGAATGTATGTTATACAGAAAGCCCTCAGGGAAAAGATTAAAACACAACACTCATACAACTCCTACAGTTTTTCCATTTTTGCTATCAATCTGGATCATAATTAAGTAAATATTTTCCCAAATGTATTTGAGATTGTTACTATTTTTATGGCAAATTTATCTTCTTCTTTTTTTTTTTTTTTTTTGTAGAGACAGAGTCTCACTTTATCACCCTCAGTAGAGTACTGTGGCGTCACACAGCTCACAGCAACCTCTAACTCCTGGGCTTAGGCAATTCTCTTGCCTCTGCCTCCCAAGTAGCTGGGACTATAGGCACCCGCCACAACACCCAGCTATTTTGTTTTGCAGTTCAGCTGAGGCAGGGTTTTAACCCACCACCTTTGGTATATGGGGCCGGCACCCTACTCGATGAGCCACAGATGACGCCCATGGCAAATTTATCGTATTTTAAAACTCAAACTTCAAGAAAACACAAGTGTTATCTTCACAGTGAACCATTCTCTTAACTTTCTAGTTATTTCCTTCTACTCTCACGACCCTAAACAATGAACAATCTGCTGTCCTAACAGAAAAAAAAACCCTCAAATAAAACTAGCCAAAAGATAGGATATAAATATGACTCAAAAGGGCCTTATAATTACTTAACATTTATAATGATTTGTTCCAACTCGTATTGGAAAGCTACTTCTTTTATTAGAAGGCTATTTCTACTTTTTATTATAAAACTATATAATGAAAATTTTCTCTAGCTTCTCTCAAATATAAGGCAGAAAGACTGGTTTATAAGGAACAAATAACAATGATGTAATAATAATAATGATGATTGTACTTAATTATAGTATCTAAAATTAACTAACTAATTATTAACTAATATTTTGCTGCACTTAAAATTCTAGATACAGGAGTGTGAGTTTGCCATGAGTTATGATGACGCCACTGCACTCCAGCGTAGACAACAAAGAAAGACCCTTGTCTCCAAAAAGAAAAAACAAAAACAAAAACGGGGTGAGGGATTCTAGATAAAGACTCAAGCAAATATTTTAAAAATACATAAATATAAATACTATTTTCAATAATGTATAGTTACTTAAAAACCACTGTCAAACTGGGATTTTTGGCAACAAACCTCTGACATTTGTATTTTTCTAGCCCTTTCTTCCTCTTTGGTCAGTGGTATCTTTTGTTCTTTGTCAATAAGATGTGATCTGATAAGCTTATTTCTGACTTGCCCTAGGGAAGAAGGGGAAGACAGAATTACACGTGGACTCCTTGGAGTGACAAGTATGGTCCCCCAGCCACTGAAGAAAACAAAGGGAGCCCTGCCTCAGAAGTGACTCAGATAGTCACGAGTTGCTTCTAAATAAACACAAGGACTGAACAACAACTAAAAAGTTCTTCAGATTTTTCCCAAACCAAAATTAATGACTTTAAAGAGTGACACTATTTTTTATTCCTTTTCAATTCTATTATACCTTGTTGAGACAAATATTTTAGGTAAGAATGAAAACTCATTAAACTATAAATAAATTTTGGCAATATTTGTACACTTTTAATAAAACTTGTCAAGTCTAGAAAACTAGTGCAGTATTTGTGAATTTGTAGCACAAATACATTTTATAATAAATGTCAAACAAAAAGAATAAAAATGTATTTATTGAAAGAATTACAAAATGTTATTACATCCCCCAAATTTGAGGTTAATCATTTATAGCAGTGTTTGTCAACCTTTTTTGCCTCATGGAACATTTGAACCTATAGTTAAACTTCCACGGAACATTTAAATTATATTGATCAATAAAATGAGTTAAAAAAAAAAAAAGAATATACTTACGATGCTTTGAACTTCTTCCAAAAATAATTTAATTAATGATCTTCAAAAATTTTCACAGCACACTAGTGTGCCATGGCACACCAGTTGAAAATCACTAACTTAGACACTGAACTAAGCAAGTCTACTCAATAGCTATTTATTATAAATCCCATTCAGTAAATTTAGGTATATAGTTTATAGAAAATTTCCCAACATTAAATGTGATTTAACTTTTAACTTATTTTTATTTGGAAAAGATGGCATTGTAAAACATTTGCTTCATCCAAATCAATCAACTGATAATACCTTATCCCTTAAAAATCTTGCAAATAATCAATTCATTCCAGTTCCTAAGGGAAAGTAAACGGTAATTATAGTAAATCTGCCTCCCCTGGACAGAGCCAATGACGGGCAGTTTCCACAGTCATCAGTAAACAGATATAATAGAAAACAGTCTTTGAGTACTTTAAACATGTTCCCTTCAAATTAAATACATTTAAGTAACTAAGCATTCTGGACTATAGGGAAATAGCAAAGAGATAATCTCAAACACAGGGCAAAACTATGGAGCCAATTTCCAGGGGGGAAAAAATCTGACAAAAATTTCAGGAGTTCTTCCTATCAGAAAGCCTATTTGTATATGGAAAATTAGCACCAATACTCCAGAAATAGTGAAACAATAGGATGATTTCCAAAATGCTGCCAGTTTTGGTCTAGATTAACAGCAGGAGCTAACTATGTAAAGGAAATCCTAGGGCAATTCACTTGCAAATTTTGTTAATATACACCTCAATAATCAGACATACATTGATCTCCTCTTATGAACAAAATTAACTGTTTGTTATCTCTCTAAAAATGATGTTTTATTCTATTCATTGTTAAATAAATGTGGCCCTTTATTTCTAATTAAGTCTCCAAATTATCTGTTATCTCAAGGTCTGAGTACCAGGACAGAAGGAAGAAGCATTTCTCAAACTGTTTCATTCCCAAAGATAAACTGGTGAGCACACAGCTCAATTTAACATTAGTGAATTGTCTCTTTTGAATTTAATCTGTCTTGGTATGTCTTTCTCAGATTTAGAAGTGAACTCTCACCTGCGCCACTTTATTTGAAGTCCATACTAAACAAAATTAGGTGGATTCCATACCTTTACCTTCATAAATGAGAGAACTGAGGCTCAAAAGAGCTCCATTTCTTTTCCCAGGGCCTCATAGGAAGTGGGAAGATTAACAATATGCTTGCTGTAAGTCTCTGTTCTTTTCTTTCTTCTCCCCTCCCCCTTCTTTTCATTTTTAAAAAAGGGAAGGATGAGGAGGCATTGGGAAGTGGAAAGGGGTCAAGGATACAGCCAGTTGTACAGTGTCCCAGCTGCGAAGCCATACACGGAGGCCTTGAAGAGGGAAGAAAGTAGGGAAGAGCAGTTCTCTAGCATTGCAATAGCCAGCTGCCTGGCCTCATCACTTTGGCTAGGCACTAACCTGCTCTAAATCACAATTCTTCCTTTCTTTCCTGGAGGCCAAAGGGGTTTCTCAGCTGTTGTTTTTAATCAACTTTCTCCCAAAATGTAACAGTTTAACTTGAGAGGTAGGGAAAGGGGGGTGTACCAGCGGATGGGCAAGCAGGCAGACAGGCAGGGAAATAACCACTCCGATCTTGCTTTGATTTCTGTTTCAAGTCTTATAATAACAGATCTTACTCCAGGGCAGTATGTTTTGGAAATATAGTTAAAAGGGCTAGGTGATTGTGTTTAGGTATAGTTTAAGTACTGACTAATAAAAGGCAAATATCAGAATGGAAAACAGTTTAATATAGCATTTTTAAAACCTTTTAGTATTCTAAGGCATCTGTCACCTGCTAAAATCTAATTAATTTTCCAATACCCTTTGGAATTGCTCAGAAAGAGGTGCTACAGTTTTTAACTGGTGTATTAAGCATCTGGCATGACTTCACAGAACTACAGATAGCTGAATGTGCACTCTCTCTATATTTTATTAACATCCCATAGGCTCATGCTATGATTGTTGTACTGATGTGCCCTGACATGCATCAATACCTGTTGACAGAAAAAACTGAGCTAGACTGGAGAGGGTCTACAAATAAAAAATCTTTTAAAGATGTTTTGGCAATTTTAATAGAAACTCTACCTTTACAAAAAAAAAAAAAAAAAAGGAAAGAAAGAAAGAAGGGGAAAAGACCAATTTCAAGTTTATAAATTTATAAAGTATGCGCAAGTTTCAATATGCCAAAATCCTCTGAAAATAACCTCCAACATCTGCTCTTTCCTTCTCAGACTTACAGTACCCCATTTTCCTTTGGTCATGCCCTCTCCTCCATTCTTAGCCATGTGTTTGAGTAAGGTTGACCTTATCTATAGCTCCAACCATGAGCATGAGCTCACTAGCCTCTCTCCTCATCTCATACAACAGGTTCAGAAATGTGATCAAGTTTAAACAAATGGGGAAGAGTGAACCCAGGGCTCTGTGCTTGAGATTTTGGAGACTCCTCTCCCTTGAACATCACGTTATGGGAATGTAATATGTGGAACTGTTACTGCCAAAGAGGAAATCCAGGAGCTGCCAAGAATCCGTCCTATATAGCCTGAGAAAGTTGCCAACCCTGAGAAAGGCAGAACTGAGAGCCAGAGAGAAACTGTATTCTTGTTGATATATTTTAAGTCACCATGTCAAACTTTAGCTGAAGCCATACCATACATTTGAACTTCTCACTTACTTGAGCCAATAGATTTGGATTGTTGAGTAAGCAGGTAAGGCTTACTCAATCACTTGCAAACAATAGATTCTCAAATAATTATAGCCTAAGACATTTAAAATACCAAAAGTGTGAGCTTTTTGTTTTTCCACATATTTTTGAAGACTTTTTCTCATGAAGATTGCTGCTGAAGGAAAAGATAATCATTGAGAATGCTTCTAAGACGTAAAAGAACCTTAATACATTCTAAGATTAAATCTCAGGACATTATAGTTGGGGGGCTTGGAGATCAACTGGTCCTACTAGTTTCCTTTACAAGGTTAGTCAACGATGGCTGAACAAATGAATGAGGAAGCTTAAGTATAGACAGGTTGGAAGACCTGGATTAAGTGGCTTCATGAAATAGTAGTGCATTTCAGTCACTTCCAGATGGGAGTTTGTTACCAAAGGAGATTTGGAGGGTTTTTTGTTGCTGTTATTATATTTTTTTTTTTTTTTTTTTACGTTTTCCCTGGTATACCAGTAAATAGCACAGCTTGGGAAACCTAATTCCAAATCCAATCTCCTCTGTTCTTCACTAGGGAACACCTCACATCTTCTCACAAAAACACAAAGCCCTTTGAGATGACAAGCTTACATCTTCTTAGCATTTTAAAGCTGGGACATGTTTTGTTATTGGAAATCATTTCCAAACCAGTTATTTTTGATCTGAAAAGCATTTTTTCATATACAATGGTAAATTCACAGGCTAGTCTGCAAAATAAAACAAAACAGAAAACAACAAAAAAAACCTTTTCAACCTCAAATGTCTACTAGAACTCAACTAAGTTTTAAATACTGGAAAGATGAGCCCATAAGATGTATGAAGGACAACAGAAAAATCAACAAATAAAATCTCAAATTCCCTCACTTACCCCCATTTCCTGGCTACAAAAACTACTTCAGAGGGAAATTTGTAAGGTGTGAAATATTTGTTTTTGGCCTATCCTACTATTTATGTGTACTATTCTCCTCCTCCTCCTCCTTTTTTTTAGATGGAGTCTCACTCATTCACCCTGGGTAGAGTGCTATAACAACATAGCTCATAGAAACCTCAAACTTCTTGGGCTCAGGTATCTCAGACTCCCAAGTAGCTGAACTAGACGTGCCTGCCACAATACCCTGCTAGTTTTTCTATTTGAACAGATGGGTCTCACTTTGCTGAGGCTGCTCTCGAACTCCTGGGCTCAGACGATTCAGTGGTCTTGGCTTCCCAGAGTGCTAGGATTATAGGCATGAGCCACTGCATTCAGCTTCTCCTACTTACTAATGTTTCTTTTTTCCAATTGCTTGGGGATGCAAAGATTGGAGATGCTCCCATCCTAATAGTCACAACTACCATTTTATTGGGCACTTAGTATGAGTTGGGCACTGAGCTAATAAACTCAAAGAAATTAAGTAATTTGTGGCAAAGGCAAGATGGAGCCAAGGTACTCTAGACAGTGAACATTAGACTACACTGGTTCCTCTTCCACACTGAACTGAGTTTTTTGTGCTGTGAGAATCAGTCTCCTCCCTTCTTACCACAGCCAACAGTCTTCATGCTAAAAATTGCCAGGCTCCCTTCCCCATTAACCAGTACAGTCATCCCATCCCTTTCTCGTAGCTAATATCCCTTAGGAAACAAAGGAGGAAAGCAATCTGAAGTAACTCATGGTAACTCTTAATGTTTCTAGAGGTGGTATACACTATTTTAAAATGGGCACATATTATTATAAGTTCTTGTCTTACTGACAGCATTTCTGGCAGCTGAGAAGAGCAGAAAATGAAAAAAATATGGAGGCAACAAGAAAGTATATATTTTTGGATAGGGTAGGATGATAGGAATTCTATTAAGAGTTTATCTTCAAAGTCAGTACCTCTATATAGCTTATATTTTTCACAATTTTTTTCCTTTTTCTACACTTTAATACACAATTTAAAAGAAGAAAAAAGCAATGATACATAATTGGCATTCAATAAATTCTAGCTGTCTTTATCTGACTTGTGATGAAACCAATGCCCAGAAGTGGAATGCAAAGTCATGGAACAAAAGGCAGCCTGGGGAAGGGTAACCTCAGAACCCCCCAAATCCCAGGCCAGTACATGTTCTTTTTGATACCAATTCCTAAAACACAAATATCCCATTTATCTTTCTTTTCTGTTTAAGACCTGCCTGTATGAAAACAAAACTGATTAAATATGGATATAAACCCACAGAAATTTAGCCAGGAAAAAATTTCCTTTATAAATAGAACCAATTCCCATCTGAAAATGGCTTCTAGAAATAATTATTTAATAAAATAATTTAATCCATGTGTTTGTTTTACAGCAACAGAAAAGAATCTACCCTTTCTTAAAAGATTATGTTATTCCCACTTCGCTTTCCTCCAAAAATTCAGCAGCTGCATTTCAGTTGAATTTGTATTACCTATCAGTTCTAAGAAATCACTTTTAGACATTAGAATTCTCAAACTCCAGATTAAATGGGTCTGTCCGCTAAGGCCCACAAAAGTGCAGTCCTGAACAATCAGGGTCAGTGCACCTCTTATCAAGGGTTAACCTTCTACTTTGATTATCACCCATTCTTAGAGGAAAACTCAGAAAGTCAAACTGCTATCAATCAAGCTTAGAAATAGATAAACTAAATGAATGTAATGAAGAGACTACAATCAAATGCTTCTTGGAAAGACAATTAGCTCGCCTCCTTCAGAAACATTCAGGAAAACCTTAAAAAAGGATACAGGAGAAAGTCATGTGCTTCTAGGGTATAGCAAATAAAGATATTAGCTTAAGGAAACTGCCCTCCAGGTAAATATAAGAGCAAAATTCCTCCCAGCAACATTAGAAAGTGAAATACTCTTACTTAGTGGAAAACTTATGGGGTCAAAGTAATTATTTAGCCAAATAGTAGAACCAGTCAGTCTATGAAAACCATAAGAACATAAAAGTCCATAACTCTGTTAGGTAGGCATAGAAATTTATAATCTCTGTGTTTTTATAATTGCCCAGTGTTCATTTATATACCTAAATTAAAGTAATTTTAATCTAGGCAAAAATCACCCTGAAAGATTTTTTTAAAGACACTTAAACCTAAACCCAGGTTCACAGCAACAAAAACATATAGAAAGGAAAATAACTTATGTAATGCCTTTAAAATTTTTTTACTGGGGGAGACCTTACATATGTACAATCTAAAATCTACTAAGTTATAAAGAAGATGGACAAATACTTGAAGCAGATGAAATATCTTTTTCTAAAACATATATAGAATAATTTATTCTTTACCTGCAAAAGAATTGTTCTGTAGGAAGCCCCGGGTTCATTCCCCGGCATCTCCACCAAAAAAAAAAAAGAAGAAGAAGAAGAAGAAACAACAACAACAAAAAGAACTTTCACTTCCATTTTTTTTTAATCATTTGGCATTTCTGTTTCTCTTTCTTTAAATGAAATCAGTGATGTATTTACTTGGACCTGCTTTCTATTCATTTGTTGAATATGTTTTCACAATTGGGGTTACTGGGTTATACCTTTCCTTTCCTTTTTTTTTTTTTTTTCTTAATTTGAGACAGAATCTCACTTTTTGCCCCTCAAGTACTCAAGTAGAGTGCTGTGGAGTCATAGCTCATAGCAACTTCAAACTGCTGGGCTCAAGTGATCCTCTTTCCTCAATTTTTTATTTTTAGTAGAGGCAGAGTCTCACTCTTGCTCAGGCTGATCTCGAACTCCTGAGCTCAAGTGATCGGCCCGCCTTGGCCTCCCAGAGTGCTAGGATTACAGGCGTGAGCCACCATGCCCAGCCTGGGCTAAACCGTTTATAATTAAAACATTATTTTAGCAAATCAATAATAAAAATAATTTGATTTTGGTTAACTTTTTTTCAACACAGATGTCTTAGAAATAAAGAGAAACCTGATTTTGTCTATTGTGATCTTATAAATACCATTCGAACATGCTTGAATTTTTCTTTTATAAGTATGCCTGCCACTACCTTGTAGACAACTTTAGAAGGTGCCGAGATCCCCAAGAGCTGCCCGCAGACCAAAAGGCATCCCAGGTTTGGCAGGCTGAGCGCTTCATTTGGGCTTCTCTCGCCCCCTCTAGCGTTTGCAAAGCTCATCCGTCTGATTATCCAGTTACCTCACTGAATAACAGCTCCGCTAAGTCCGGCCCATCTATGACATCACCCCCTGGTTCAACCACTGCGAGGTGAGGCTTTAAACTTCAGCCTTGGAGGTGGGCTGTGCGCAGCAAAGCGGAATGCTCTCCGTCGCGCGCTGCTCAGTGCAGGAGTGATCCGAAGCAGGACCAGCTCTGCCCGCAGCTGCCGGGGGCTTTGTGTGGACTGGACGCAGAGGGGGAGGGGGAGGACTAGGACTGCGAGTCACAGTGAATGGAATTACAGCTGTAGCGGCAGTGTACATAGGATTGCTTTCCTCGTCTTCCTGGTAAGTGTTTTCCATATTTTTTCTTATGATTGTCACAGAAAGTTTGCTTGGTTTTACTCTCTAGTCTAGAAAGAAATGACTTGGGACGATGAGGAATCCAGACAGGAATGTTGTTCTGAACCAGTACGAGCAATATATGTGCGTGCAAGCCAGCAAAGAAAAATTTGACTACACAGCCAAATGCAAGAAGTTTCCCAAAACCTTCTTTCATTTAAACAAACAAACAAACAAACAAATGGCTATTTTCTGTGTCAACTAATTGCTATTTGAAAAGAGACTTACGGAGAATAGCAAGTCGGAAAGTTAAACGTTATATTAAAGAATACAAGCCAGGGTCTTCACAGAAAAGCTGAAGGTCTTGCTAACTTGGTGTGTACTGTATGTGCGGTATGATCAGCAATTGCTGTTTTTACAACTGTGAAAGAAAATCAATAATCCCTCAGCCCTTGAGTACGCAGTACATGAAAAGCATACATCTTGCTCACAGCGAGCTGAGCTGCTCCCGGAGACTCCTGTGCCTCCCTGCAAAGGATTAACAGCTACACCTAGATTTTAAAGCTCGCACTGCTATCTCCTGCCAGAGCTGCTTCAAGCATTGCAGGCTTGCGGATCTCAACTAGTAAGAGGAGGGGGAGACTCTCTTCCAAACCATATTCCCTCTTCAGTAGAAAGCCAAAATCTATTGCTTAGGCAAGTGTAGTATGTGACTAGCATAGTAAATGGGTAAGTCTGCTCTGAAAAACTAACAAAGCTCATCCTGGAAGCTATGTATGCAGTTAGTTTGGGGGTGGCAGGGGGAAAAAATAAATAGTAGAGCCCTCATCAAGTGGGATATGCAGAATATCACTCTTTGCAACTCGTAACAGAAAAATTTTACACCGGAAGAAATGCATTTATACCAAAGCTTGAAAAGTAGTTAAATCTCAAAAATAATTTTTTTCATTAAATTAGGTCTGAAATAAAATGGTTGCATAGGGGTAAAGAGTGCAACAGGCCCATATTTTCTCACCATCTGGAGGGTTAGTTTTTATGTATATAGAATTAAAAAGAAAAAACCTTGATCTTTTTCAATTATGGAACCAGTTTTAAATATTTAGTTATTTAAAATTTTCTTAACGTATCTATCTGCTATAAAAGGCAGATCTACATTATCTTATTAACCAGAAACAACATAAATAAAACCACTGGAAAAGTGCTTCAGCTGTAGCACCACCTTTCATTTTTTCCTAACTGCCTAAGAACATCCTAACCAGCATTACCATAAAGAATGAATTTGGCTGTTTCTAGGTAGAATAGTTTATGCCTTACACAAAGTGACAGATGACTAATACTCACCTCTTTTTAAATGAGTAAAGAAAGAAATTAATCCTTTAAAAGTACCACGATAATGTTAGTATTAAGACCACTACAAATATTAATGCCAGTTTTGTAATCATGCGAAGATTAAATTACGGATAGGTCACTTATTTTGAGCACATATACACACACATGTGTACATCTGTTTATTGGCTTGAAATAAAATAACATTACAAAATCGTGTTTACATGTATTCAACTAAAAAATTACACTTTACTTTTTTTTAAGAGAGTACTGCCAAAACACATCAAACCCAAGGATCAGCAAAGATATTAATGAATCAATAAACATACTGAATTATTAATATTGTGTTTCTGCATCACTATCAGTTATTCATTGGCTTTTCATTTTTCTGCACCCCCCCTTAAATCAATTATGGTTAGGTTCAAAATGCTCAATTAAACACTTCCTAAACATCCCATTTGTGAAATACATAACTGAGCAGCAAATAAAGTTTTCACAAAAAGGAGAAAAACAGTAAGAAAATTTGTCATAACTAAATGTGACAGCAAAATAGAAGGTATGTTTCTTTTGTTTTCAAGTGTTAATTAAGGAGCCTCCAATTCTATCAAAACTTTTTCAGAGCTAAATGAAGCAGTGTGAAATAAATTTGGTTGAAATCTTGTGGCTGTCAGACTTTGTTAGCAAGCTATTAATTATCTTTATCCCAGTTTCTTCTCTAGACTATATTGCCCAATCAAATAGAAACTCCAATTACGCTCAGTTTCTCCTGCCTAGGGACACAGACCCTAATGAACACTCGGTCTTTCTAGATGAAAAATACAATAATCAGCGTTAAACACGCAAGTGAACTGCAGAGAGATTTTTCTGTGCTTTTCTTGGCCACACATCCTAAGGCTTCCTCCTCTTTCTGGATTATTTTGAATAATTTTAAGCTCTACAAAAATCTTTATTTGCTTTGTCTTAAAATTATGCAAATGATTTTTCTTTCTCGCTTTTATTTTTGATGCACCAGCATTCATACCAATATTAAATTTAATCTGGCCATTAAAAAAATATTTGGTTTAGTGTTGCCATTTCAGTCAATTTTCAACCCCCCCCCCCCAGGGTGGGTGGGCTAAAATAACAAAGAATGTTATTAATGTCAAGTTCCAAAGCTAATAATAATTCTATGTAAAACTATATTCTTTTATTCAAAGAAGTTTATTTAAAAAGCATTATAAATAATTGTTTAAAGTCAAATGAAGACCACCATAAATGAAGTTAACTAGGGAAATAAGATTCAGTAAATTTTTCAAAAGCCATAATTTCTCCCCACTTTTTTCCTCATTTCCCTCCTTTCCCCATACCCCCCACCTTTTGCCCCAGAGGCCTTCACTGTTCTTCTCAACGGGAGGCTTTGTTGTAATTAAAGCAGAGAAAAACTGGCCAGCAGCAGCCAACATCTGACTTGCCGCTTCTGAAAGCGGTGTTCTGGTAGAGTGTACCACCCCCCAGTGGGCAAAAACTCTACAGTAAATCTCTCAGCAATATTAATCCTCAAAACTGCATTTTCTCTTCAGAGTATAAAAAGAAATGTTTCTTAACTCCTTCTATCATTCCACCATTTCAACAGTTTACCGTAAGTCAACAAATTTCCAGCAAAAAGATGATTTGTAAAATATCTATTGAAAAAGATTTCTTCCTTTTAAGAGCCAAAAAGCTACCTACATTTTAGAAAGCATTTTCCAGTTTCAAAATATAAGTCAATATTATCACTTAATTTGTTTAAATATCTCACTAAAGACAGTTTTGAAAGCCATCTTCATACTGCATAACAAAGGACTTTGATTTGATGACTTTGTTTTATTTATCTATAAGAATTCAGAGAAAAGAGATTTTAAGTAAAAAGGGAATAAAACATAATTTAAGTAATAGCTAAAGTTTTATTTGTTTTGCATATGCATAATCTCTTTTCTACCCTAAAATCAAGTGTCAGGAATGCATAAAAAACTCTCCCCAGGTATTAGTCTGTTTAAATGAGAGGAGGGAGAAATTGCTCTCACTTGATGAGACAATGACAGCTTTTGTTCTTTATTCTTTCCCTTTACATGTGCACAAGTTACCGTGGCAACTTTGAAGAGAAAACCCACAGACCACATTTGTTTAAACATCATTTTTTAAAGTGTGCCCCTGGACTATGGATTGATCAGTTTATGTGTTGTTGAGTCTCTTCCTCTTCATCTGGTTTAAATAATACCTACTTGGACATGAAAAAGCAACGTGTTTTATGATTTTAGATGGTCTCACCAACCAGCGCTGTGCTTGCCATACAGTAGACTCAAATATTTGTTGAACTAATGTATGGAAACTTAAATATTAGGAATTTAAAGCACATCAAAGAAATCACATTCATATACTTAAAAAGGAATTGCCAGTTTATAATGAGAAAATGTTTGTGGTTTAACAGAAGTAATCACGTTTTTCATTACAACTGCTCAGAAGTCAGCACAAACTTCAAGCATGTCCCTTTCCCCAAGCTTTCTACTACTAATCTTCACCACTCTCTAAATTAATATCTTATTCATTCTTACCAGTCTTGGTCTTCTAATTCACATAGGGTGGGCTCAATCTCATGAAAAGTAGCAAAATTCACTATGATAAAAGGTAATATCCCAGTTTGTCTTTTGTTTTAAGGATGCTCAACTTAACTTTACAAACCAAAATAAAGACAGCAGAATTTGGTTCATTTATCATAAACCTATAGGGAAAAAGAACTAGTAAAAGAAAAGGAGAAAGTAAAAATCCTTAACTTTGGAAATTGTATCCCCTTTCTAGCCTTCTTCAAGCTAGAAAATAGTCTGGATAAAACCAAGTATGAAAAGGCAGACTTGCTTCTCTACTTCTCAGCAAACCCTTCAGACTTCATGACTCTCAAGAGGAGAGTTAGAGGTCCTTCTGCTTGCCTGGCATTAAACAAAAGAATTGGAACTTTGCTGAAATCTGATGATCGTGGAAAATTTAACTACCAGACAGGCTGCTTAGAAAGCATTTTGCTGTCACTATCAACTAGCCTGATGTACTCCAGTTTTTCAGTTTAACCATATATGTAGTTTATTTGCAATACCATTTGTGTTGCAAAGGCTTAGTCTTCACAGGTTGTTCATTTTGTTGAGCTTTCTAGCAGCAATTTTAGTCTTTATAAACAAATTACTTTCCTAATATTCTACATTACAATTGTATAAATTCCACTTTATCTAGAAAAATAAACAAAGTTGAAAAAACTTGATTAAGTATGTGCTTTCCTTCAAAATTATAGCTCAAAATAAGGCCACTAGCTTGGATTAAAATTCATTCTACATATCATTTTATCTTTAGATTTAATACAGTTTTTAAAGTTCCTAGCATTAAAAAAACATTCTGTGAGGCAAATCATTAAAAAGAAACTAAAATCTCAAAAACTTATATTCGAATTAAGATTTTTGAAAAATGAATAATGATCAAATAAGTCAAATTAAAATCAATTTAAACTTCAGATAGCAAATAAAACATGTAGGATGTTAGCATTAACATATAGCTTCATTTTAAGTGCTATTGTCCAAACATAAGATATATCTTCTCATCTCAAACATTCCCACCTCCAAAATATTGTAGTATAGTAGCAACGAAGGAATTATATAAACATGTAGATTGCCTCACATTCTTGATTATATTAAATGCCTGTTTTCTATTTCTATTCACATATAACTTCTTAAATTATATTAGCTTTCCTAAAATATATCAAAATCATAGCATCATTATTTATTTACATGTTCCCTTGGATAAAAACATGAAAATAACTTGGAGGCGTTTCAGACTTGATGATCACATTATGGATGCAAAAAGAAAAAAATCCATTATTTTATTTATAAAAAGAAACTAAAGAGAAGGATCCCTGTTAAAAATTTGATTCACCAGTAAAGTGATTATGTTTTCTTCTTTTTGCAACAATTGTGAGTGGTATATACTTAAGTAATGATTCCATTAAAAAATAATTTTTAAACATTCCATTAGGTAACCAGGGCTCTGTTTATCTTTTTTCCCCCAAGTTACCCTATTAACAATATTTTTCTAAAAGATTGATTCCTTTTTGTTCCAAAGTAATGTCATCTTTCAAGCCTATGCAGACAGAAAGGCTCTGAAGTCAGTGTTGTGGAAACCTGGCCACAGCGTACATGCTGGTGGGGTCATTTTTCTTTTCTTCATTCACATTCAACTACAGTGTCTGTATGTGCACGAATACGAATACGTAGATCCAGCTCAGAACAAGGGAATTCAAGCCCGGCGGTAGTTTTGATTATTTTTTAATGGAGAGATCACTACAGCCTTTAATAGGCCAAAATCAAAAACAAAAGAACCTGTTTAGCACTATACTTTCAGATATAAAGGGGAAGAAGATATAAAATAAAACACCATCAAACATGAATGGATCTGTTTTGAGTTTAAGGGAGTAAGGGAACATGAGAGGAGCTATAAACATTATGTTACCTTCATTTCTGAAAGAGTATCCTTCCCTCCTAAGAAACCTGTTTGATGTTTTTGCTTTTTGTTTTAATGCAATTTGGGGAGAGGAGAATGATATTTTCTAAGAACTTAATGAGATTTAAGGCTTTCTGTTAATCCCACATTATTACCACCATTATACAAATGGCAAATGTGAGTTTGCATATCAAACAGCAAAGGAAGAAGTTTCACAAATGTAAAACAGGTAAAATAAACAAATTAATCCTTCTTTTCACACCAATTTAGTTTTTTTTCCTTTCTCTGGGTTAAAAATGTGAAAATCAATACATATTCTTAGACCCTGATTAGGTTTAAATATATATAGTTCAAATGCAAGATAAAAGGCAGTTATTTTAGGCCTGGATATCATGACCATCATCTCCTTGGACATATTATGGTCTGACCTGACTCAGGGAACAATCAATTTTTGAATCCCCATTCAGCAGATTCATGATCTCAGCTTTGGAGTATGTCTTGGCTCACCTGTATCCTTGAAACACTGGAAATGCTTGCCTATTAGGAACATGTTAAGCAAGTCCTCACTTGTTATTTTTATAATGGTTTAATTAGTTTTTCATGCAATTTAACAAAAGTAATTGTTTTCTATATGTTCAATAATTTTCAAGCTTAAAAACATTTCTAGCAGGTTCTTTTAAAAGTAACTTTGAAATTCCAACAGCTTGGTTTTCCATTTTCAAACATTGAGGAAGCCAACAGTTTTCAAGAAAATATACTTTTGAAATTCAGCAATAATGAGCAAAGCCCTAAAGGCATCACAGTAAAACCTCACATTAAACAATAAATCATTTAAACTTTACTCTGTGGGCACTTTGCAATATTCACTTGAGACAGCTTTATCCATCTGCTAACTGCTATTTTTTTTTAAGTTGCCTAAATGATAAACTGTATATGTCTATAATTTTTTTTAAGTTTTCTTTTGTTAATACAGTCTGTCACAGCTTTAGTATCTACTTCGCAATCTACAAGACACTGAATTTTCGTAGGGAACCAGAAACACAAATTATGGCCTAATTTAACATGCATGTTCAACAGAATATTTCAATTATAGAACAGTTACTATTCTTGTTGGTCAGTAGGTAATAACTGGGGGAGAAGCAAATTGCTATTAGATTAGTCCTTAATGTCAGGGTCAAATATTTCCATGATAATCAAATGTTCCCTACATGTACAGAAAGTACCTGAGTGGGTGACCCCTGCATAACTCATGCTGATAGTACTCACCTCCCCCATAACTCCTTAAATAGCTTCACGCACGTTAGTTAATGGACAAAGCAGTCAACATTAAAATCAGTCTTGCCTCGTTAGTCAAGCCAAAAGTCTTTCAGAAATGGAAAATTGCTTATTGAAAATTAGCATGTTCATCTCTGAACCTAGAGAGAAATGCCCTATATTGATATGCTTTCCTAATAGTCACAGAGGATGGACTGAAATAATAATGTCCTTTCTATTCCAAGTACAGATTTTTCCATTTCAGTGTGCTAAAGAAAATTACAATAGTATTCTCCATAGAAATGAAATCTAACTTGAACTTCTATGCCACCTTGGGGCGAGAACCCCTAAGTGCCTGGAGTCCCAAGATCATCAAGCAGTCCTTAGGCAACCACTAAAGAGGGAGGTGGTGGTGTCCACCATCTGCAAATGGGGAAATTGAAACCTGTATAAAGAATCAAACAGGGCACTGAGAACATCAAAAGAAAAGCTTTTAAAGCAAAGACTTTTCACCTCCTTAAATTGTGGATTGTGTGACTTTGTAAAACCATGCTCAGAAATTTCTAAAACGTTACCTTGACATTTCTGTCAAAAATAACCTTGTTATATATTTTTTTGACCTCCTTGATACCATGCTTATTTTCTTCTTTTAAAACACATAATTTTTATGGCTATGATTTAAAAATAAAGTTTTAAAGACTGGTCTGAATTTGGAAAGTCATGGAAGGGGCTCACTGCCTCCTGAATAAAGCTTTGCTTCTCTGTTTAAGTGACACAACAATCAGTTAACACTAGAAATTATCTGTTTGATGACAGTCTCATCCTTGGCTCCTACTTCATTTATATAGTTAAATGGGATGCCTAAAAACATAGTGGTCAACCTATCCCTTTCCACCAACTACTATGATGAAAAAATGTATTGCTTAAAGAAATAATTAAAGTTAAATCTCTAAGAAATTTCTCTAGTATGTTAAAGTTCATTATCTAAAGTTCATTAAAACCTTTTACTTTCACAGGAGATGCTCAGTCCCGATATATTTTAAGGAAGAGAAATATAAAGGAAATTTAGTATGCTTCCTTTTCTTTCCATGAAGAATATTTGAATTGTTTCTTTTTCCTTTTAAAAGACAATACCTGATCTTTTATAACGTGACTGCACCAGAAATTCTGAGAAAGCTGCAAGAAGCAAAAGCTGGAAATAGCTATTTCACAGCAGGTAATCATAATCAGGATGTAGCCACTGTACAAAGTTTATATTTGGATAATCCTGGATGGGAATAAAGGTAGGGGGTAACTGCCTGAAAAACCTATTACTATACAGGCCTTAGCATCATGAATGGCTTTCTTCATGAGGATGTGAAGTTACTATCTCTGACCACATTGCACAGAAGAGCCAATAAGAATTTCAAAGAGGGCACTTTCCACTAAGGGAATTAAGCTACACAAAAGGAACCTTCACACAGAAACTCTATCAGAAAGGAAAAAAAATACATAGGAAGCCATGTGTCCTACATACTAACAGGAAGCTGAATTGTTTCTGGCCCCTACTTTAATGAGCTTGCCCACCATGCTGAACCACAGCTGGAATGTTCATTGACAACAGCAAGCCTGATCTGGAGGTGTGAGCAGCATAGGATTACTTGAATAAACAGTGAAGAACATTTCCAAGGACTAAACAAAAGTTTATAAGTCCCAGCCCCTCGCCAGGAAAATAACACATGTGCATTGGATATTTACCCACGCAAAATTTACTGACATCGTTCAATAAGGTAGGAAAATTTTAAAAGTATCTTATTTTCATGCCTAAAAGTATAAAGGCAGATTAACACTTTAAAGTACAGAAAAAATTATATAATAGGTTAGTATAAATCTACACTTCTCTAGCCATGGGAATAGGTGAATCGTGTTCTATATTAAAATTTGATTTAAAGAAATATAAATGCACTGTGAAAACAGGTTATGTAGAAAATCTTGAACAATGTGGATAAAGTCATTAAACCATGTAGTATGAAACACAACAAAATGGGAAAAGAGAAGAAAGACGTAATTTAACATGAAATGGAATTTTCCACCTAAACTAGCCAAGTGTATTAGCTATGTAAATTCTTTCCCAAAAGCAAATGAAAGAGTCCTTCTCATCTTCTTGCTAGAAATATCTTTTAAACAATGTTGAAAGTTAGTAAAGCAAATTATTCACTTCACTGAGATTCAGACTCTCGAGATGTGTGTAACTATTTCTGAATAATTAAGAAAACAGATTTTTTGCTACCCATTTCTATGCTTATATAGTCCTTTAATAAGAAATAGGCATAATAATTTGTTTTTTAAGAAAAGTAAAATTATCTTTAAATATAACAGATCAGATTCCCATGTGTCAATTATTATGAATATTAAAGAAAAATGATAAATTTGATTAGCTTGGCCAGTGGCTGGTTATAAGATGCATAATGAGTATAATAAAAATGCTTTAGCCTATTCAATAAAACTTTATTATATTTAACATTTCAAAATCAAATGGGTTTAGGACATGATACTATTTAATTTATATGCCAGAAATAGTTAAGGTCAAGAGATTATATGATTGTGTTAATTATTAGCTTGCAATAAATCCTAAGCATGCCCCCTAAAAATTAAAATATTAAAATTGATTATAGATGCTTTAGTTTTCACATCTGTTTTAAAGACTATATTCAGTACACTGGCCTGATTGTTTTCTGTCTTTTTTTACTCACTTAATTTTAGGGTCCTAAAGTCACGGAAGCTACCTTATATAAAGACCTCAACACTGCTGACCATGATCAGTCCAGCCTGGAGCATCTTCCTCATCGGGACTAAAATTGGGCTGTTCCTTCAAGTGGCATCTCTGTCAGTGATGGCTAAATCCTGTCCGTCTGTGTGTCGCTGTGATGCAGGTTTCATTTACTGTAACGATCGCTCTCTGACATCCATTCCAACAGGAATACCAGAGGATGCTACAACTCTCTACCTTCAGAACAACCAAATAAATAATGCTGGGATTCCCTCAGATTTGAAAAACTTGCTGAAAGTAGAAAGAATATTCCTATACCACAACAGTTTAGATGAATTTCCTACCAACCTTCCAAAGTATGTAAAAGAATTACATTTGCAAGAAAATAACATAAGGACTATAACTTATGATTCACTTTCAAAAATTCCATATCTGGAAGAATTACACTTAGATGACAACTCTGTCTCTGCTGTTAGCATTGAAGAGGGAGCATTCCGAGACAGCAACTATCTCCGACTGCTTTTCCTGTCTCGTAACCACCTTAGCACAATTCCCTGGGGCTTGCCCAGGACTATAGAGGAACTACGTTTGGATGATAATCGAATATCGACTATTTCTTCACCATCTCTTCAAGGTCTCACTAGCCTAAAACGCCTGGTTTTAGACGGAAACCTGTTGAACAATCAGGGTTTGGGTGACAAAGTTTTCTTCAACCTAGTTAACTTAACAGAACTGTCGTTGGTGCGGAATTCCCTGACTGCTGCACCAGTGAACCTTCCAGGCACGAACCTGAGGAAGCTTTATCTTCAAGATAACCACATCAATCAGGTGCCCCCAAATGCCTTTTCCTACCTAAGGCAGCTGTATCGACTGGATATGTCCAATAATAACCTAAGTAATTTACCTCAGGGTATCTTCAATGATTTGGACAATATAACCCAACTGATTCTTCGCAACAACCCCTGGTATTGTGGGTGCAAGATGAAATGGGTACGTGACTGGTTACGGTCACTACCTGTGAAGGTCAACGTGCGTGGGCTTATGTGCCAAGCCCCAGAAAAAGTTCGTGGGATGGCTATCAAGGACCTCAATGCAGAACTGTTTGATTGTAAAGACAGTGGGATTGTGAGCACTATTCAGATAACCACTGCAATGCCCAATACAGTGCATCCTGCCCAAGGACAGTGGCCAGCTCCAGTGACCAAACTACCAGACATTAAGAACCCCAAGCTGACTAAGGATCAGCGAACCACAGGGAGTCCCTCAAAAAAAACAATTACAATTACTGTGAAGTCTGTCACCTCTGACACAATTCATATCTCTTGGAAACTTGCTCAACCCATGACTGCTTTAAGACTTAGCTGGCTTAAACTGGGCCATAGCCCAGCATTTGGATCTATAACGGAAACAATTGTAACAGGGGAACGCAGTGAATACTTGGTCACAGCCCTGGAGCCCGATTCACCCTACAGAGTATGCCTGGTTCCCATGGAAACCAGTAACCTCTACCTATTTGATGAAGCTCCCGTTTGTACTGAGACTGAAACTGCACCCCTTCGAATGTACAACCCTACAACCACCCTTAATCGAGAGCAAGAGAAAGAACCTTATAAAAACCCCAATTTACCTTTGGCTGCCATTATTGGTGGGGCTGTGGCCCTGGTGACCATTGCCCTTCTTGCTTTAGTGTGTTGGTATGTTCACAGGAATGGATCGCTCTTCTCAAGGAACTGTGCGTACAGCAAAGGGAGGAGAAGAAAGGATGACTATGCAGAAGCTGGCACTAAGAAGGACAACTCTATCCTGGAAATCAGGGAGACTTCTTTTCAGATGTTACCAATAAGCAATGAACCCATCTCGAAGGAGGAGTTTGTAATACACACCATATATCCTCCTAATGGAATGAATCTGTACAAAAACAATCACAGTGAAAGCAGTAGTAACCGAAGCTACAGAGACAGTGGCATTCCAGACTCAGATCACTCACACTCATGATGCTGGAGAACTTGCAGCAGACTGTGTTTCAGGTGTTTTAAACCTAAAGAAGGTAATGGTAGGAATCCTGTTCTACTGCAAAACACTGGAAAAAGATTCTGAAAAAAAGCAATGTACTGTACATTTGCCATATAATTTATATTTAAGAACTTTTTATTAAAAGTTTCAAATTTCAGGTTACTGCTGCGATTGATGTAGTGGAGATGCCTGAACACAATTCTATATTTTAGTATTTTTTAGTAATTTGTACTGTATTTTCCTTGCAAATATTGAAGTTATAAACCATTTACTTTGTGTTCTACTGAGTAAGATGACTTGTTGACTGTGAAAGTGAATTTTCTTGCTGTGTTGAACAATCAGGAGTGCGTTCACATGAGATCCTTGTAGTATAAATAAGCACAGGCCATTTTTCACTTTGGTATTAATGAAATGTAAAAAAAAACTGGCTGAATGAGAAAAATTAAATTTCAAAAAATAGCTATGAAATAATGTTCCAATTATTAAATTTGTATTATCCTAGTGGTATTCAATAAATCAAATGTGTGAAGTAATGGGCAATATCAGACTTGCTGCATATCTCCATTTTGTTCTAGGCAAATTACATATTCTTAAAAAAGTTAAGCATATCTTCTGAACTGAGAACATCTGCTCGCATAAAAAGAATGTGAAGTCTATTGTTAAAGCCACGATCAAAGCTTTCAGAATAAATGATTTTACAAAGACAATAATGTAAAATGTACATCCAAGTTAGGGGGGAAATGTGTACTTAGGAAAACATGACAACTTAGACTTGTGTAGTAAGTATAATGAACACAAATACCAGAATTGCATTTTGGTTCTGCCTATACCATCCTGATTTTTGAAAAGTAAATTCTAAACACAACATTGTTAGTGTTTATGATGTTTTTATCATGAAGGATGGCAAAGAAAAATCTTATGCATATTAAAAATGTAGCATAACTATAAGCAATTCCCCTCAACATTCCAGAGAAACTAATACCTTAAATAAGAGAGAATGTAAAAGAAAAATAAATACTAGAAATCAAATTTAGATCTGGTTTATGTGAAATGTTCTAACACTGTACATAAATGCTCATTTATTTCCACAATGGTCAAGAATACTGCCCATTACTGTCACAGTTTTCCAGATATTACATTATGAACTTGTAACATTTCTTTCTAGCTTCCTACTGAATTGTGAGCTATTACTTGTTTAAAAATCATATCACTTTTCAGTTGCCATGATTTTTTTTTTTTTAACAAAACCAAAGTGCATTGTACGCCCTTTGGCCAGTCTTGTATGTGCCTTGATCCAACGCTACATGTATTCAGCTTTTAAAACTCGACAGATTTTTCATACTTCCTTAAATATGAAAAATTATGGTCTGATTGCTGAATAAACTTAAAAAAAAAGTACAGATAATTGTGCTTGCTTTTTCAGGATTATGTTACTACCACTAAGTAGAAAATTGCCCAGCACATTAGTCCTAAACTGCCCCATGTATTTTTCTAGGATAAAAATCAAAGTTGGCTACAAATAAAAAATAAATAGCAATCTCTTGAGGTTGAGTATCATTTTACTTTGAAGAGTTTAGTGTTTTATGTATAAATTACTTATTTATCTGTAGATAGAAAATAGTTTCAGGGTTTTTCCCTATCAGGTGAACTACTGCCATTATTCCGACTGAGACTTTTTCAGGTGGTCTTTGAAAAAGCTAATTTTTTTTTTTAATAGCCTTTTGGTAGAGCGAATTGGCATCTGTAACATGTGAACACACTTATTTGGTCTTTGACCCTATTCCTGGCATACAACTCCTAAAATCCTTAGACTCTCCCAAGTGATGTCTTTTTGTATGCTATTGAGTCGGCTAGTGCCCACCAGCCCCTAGGGGGCTTCAAGTCGGGTGCAGGTCACTGCAAGCACCAAGGCTTGACTAGAGGGTTGAGACTTTAAGTCCACCTAACCTCAGGGAAGGGCAGAGGGGCTAAAGGTTAAGTTGATAACCCATGGACAATTGAGTAAGTCCTGCCTACATAATAAAGCCTTCATAAAAATCCTAAGAACAGGGTCAGAGAGTTTCTGGGCAGCAGAACCAAGTCGAGGTTCCTGTCGGGTAGCATGCCTGGAGAAGGCACGGAAGCTCTTCACACCCTTATGCCTTCACCTTATCAATCTCTTCATTTGCATCCTTTATAATATCCTTTATAACAAATCAGTAAATGTGCTTCCCTGAGTTGTGAGCCATTCTAGCACATTAATCAAACTCAAAAAGGAGAGCATGGTAACCCAAACTTGGATCCAGCTGGTCAAAAGTTCCAGAGGCCCAGACTTGCATGCAATTCATGTCTACAGCAGGAGTGGGGGTTGGGGGAAGTCTTGTGGGACTGATCCCCCAACCTATGGGATCTGATGTTATTTCCAGGCAGATAGTTACAGAATTAAACTGAATTAGAGGACACCCAGCTGGTGTCTGTTACAAATCTGATTGTTGGCTTGATATGCGGGGAGAACCCCCCCAACACATTTGGTCACGGACGTTTTCCTGTGTTGATTGTTGTTGAGTAAGAAAGTAGGAAAAACACTTTTAAGTTTATCCATATACAACATCAAAAGACTTGAAATCTTAGCTCTACTGCTTAGTTTGTACTTAAAACCAAACCACTTACCCTTCGTAGCTCAGTTTCCATATCTGTAAAAAGGGGTTATTAACACCACCCATCTCACAATGTTGTTATGGGGATTAAATAAGATGATATATGTAAAAACATTACACCCTTCTTCAAAACATAAATTACTACTATTATGGTCAAGAAAAGTCTGTCATATGTCCTAGAGATTTTCTAGATATCACTGATCTCCTACTTTGCTGACAAAGAGGTATCTCCAACTGACTATAAATCTTTTTTTTTTTTTTTTAGAGACAGAGTCTCACTTCGTTGCCCTTGGTAGAGTGCTATGGCATCACAGCTCACAACAACCTCCAGTTCTTGGGCTTCAGTGATTCTCTTGCCTCAGCCTCCTGAGTAGCTGGGACTACAGGTGCCCTGCACAATGCCTGCCTATTTTTTTGTTGCAGTTGGGTCAGGGCCACATTCGAACCCATGACCCTCTGTATATGGGACCGGCACCCTACTCACTGCCCCACAGGTTCCACCCTGACAATGAAATCTTATTAGGACAGGTGTGGAGGCTCAAGCCTGTAATCCCAGTACTTTGAAAGGCCGAGGTGGTGGATTGCCTAAGCTCACAGGTTCCAGACCTGCCTGAGCCAGAGGGAGACCTCATCTCTAAAAAATAGCTGGGTGTTGTGGCAGGTGCCTGTAGTCCCAGCTACTTAGGAGGCTGAGAGAAAAGAATCGCTTGAGCCCAAGAGTTTGAGGTTGCTGTGAGCTATAATGCCCTCATACTCTACCGAGGGCAACAAAATGAGACTCTGTCTCAAACAAAAAATAAGAAATCTTACAATCCTTCAAAATGTTTCCCAACACTTTCTCTTTTGGCTTCCTGTTATGAAGGAGGGTTGTTCTAGGAACAACATAACAAAGAAAATGTGATTAATGTTAAATGTGCAGAACATTTTCTGAAGGAAGTTTGACTTTGCTTCTAGAGGTTTTGAGTAGTTCAATTTACAGTTCTGCCAAAAGTTAGAAAAAGAGCTGATGGTTCTGTAAAGTCTCAATAACCTGTGGTCTATAACAAGACAAACTTAAGAGAGTATATTGACATTTTTCAGTTAGATACCTTTCATGAGCACAGAAAATTTTATGTTTATTCTAAAATACACCTTTTGATTATTTTACCTGGAATAAATCAGAAATGTGTTTTATACCACAACTACAAAGAGCACCAAGAGGGTAAACGTTTATTCTTTATGGAGGCTTTGCAATACACAGACGTATAGCAACTATACATCTTTCTTCTATATAATATTATACATTCTATACATTTTTCTTCTATATAATATTAAAACACAAGCCTCTACCTTAATATACAGTAAATAAATTACATATGCATTTTCATATGTCCCAAACTAAATGTTCATAATTTTTACTAATGAAACTAAACTCCAAGTCAGGTACTAACAGAAAAGTACAGGAAAAATATCCAATCCTAAATACATAGTATATAGATTTAACAAGAATACAACTGGGAAAGCTAGAAAAAAAAATGAGGGAAAAATCACTCCCTTGATGAATGTTTGACAAAAATCAAAAACTGTTTTTAAATGTAGCCACTTGTAACTGCATTAAATCACTGTACATACTGTCATTCCCTATTAAAAATAACACTGCTTTTTCAGCAAGGCCGATTTATTAAAAGTATTTCTCAGTGCCAAAGGAACTAGTATAAACTCTACTAACTACAGTTTCTGACTAAAACACATTTTATATCTACATGCCAACATGACAGTTTTCATGAGGAATCCAAAGAGACCTACATTCTAAAACACCTGAAGAGTGGGTGTCAAAGGAACGAATCCACCACCAAATTTAATATTAGCTCGTCTGCTGCTGAAAACAGTAGTGGCATTTGAAATTCTAATTCCTTTCTCCTACTTAACATGACTATCAAATCTTAATTTAGCATAGTCTTGGAATTATAACTACTGTACTTTTTGTTTGGGGACTTTTGGTGAAATTAGGAAAAAAAAGAATTTTCACACTTACCAATCACTTTCTTAAGAACTTCAAAGTTCTCTAAAAATAGTCTTGATAAGCCAATGACCTTTCTAAATGTTTCTTACGTTAGAAATAGGAGAAGCCTTGCCTTCAGGAAATGTGCTATCTCAAGATTATAAGGCATAAAAATATAATCTAATGAAAGTTTACTGTTGTTAAAGTATAGAGAAAGATGCAATTACATCTGTTTATATGAAGCAAGGAAGATCTCATGAAGGAGGTAAAATTAAGGTCTTGTGTTAAAGGCCTTAATTTTGCAGATGTCAGCGTATTTTGGAAAGACTAGGTTTGAATAAGTGTGACTATGTGCACAGTACTGGGTCACATATGCTAATTATTTATAGTGCCCTCTTTAATCCTTCATAGTGATCCAGTTTAGATAATAAATTGAAATCACCTTCAGTTTAAAGTACTTTTATGTTATCCTCCTATTAGGGAAGGGAAACTATATCTAAGAGGTTATTATTAAAGTTGAGAGCACAGGTGAGATAATCAGCAGAACATGAGCAGAAAAGAGATGCCAAAGAATGTCTACCCTTTGCCACAGAGAGAAGAGGAAGAGCAATCCAAAATAATGACACAATCAAACAAAAAGAAGAGGGAAAATTAAAACAAATGTTATAAAGTAAAAGAACTAAAGGTATAAAAAAAGGAAGATGTCAAAAATGTCAAGATAAAGACATATGTGAGGACACCCCTGAACAGAGAAAGCAGAGACCCTCAGAGATGATGAAGGCAGTGTCTTAAGAGCAATGAGGCAAAAGTCTCTGAAGTGATGGGATAGTGGAAGATAAAGACAACATAAACAATGAGTAAGGCTACTCCTTTAAGAAATTAAGAGAGTGGAGGAATCTTGGTGAATCAAGTGGAGGAACAAGATAGATAAAAAGGAGGTGAATATCAAGAGGGAGACTTATTAACCTGAGCAATAAAATGGGAAATAGAGATAGGAATTTACAATGAGGACAGGAAACAGATTTAATTAGGTAAAACAAAATTAAGATGCACAAAAAAGTAGGGGTCCAATTTATGGCTGTAACTCTAAGATGGCAGAAATAAAGGCTATGACTGAGAAGCTACAGTTTTGTAAGAATTAAAACAAGAAAAACAAAGTCCCTGAGAGTGATGGAAAGGATTGGCGTGAAAGTAAAGTTTAATGCAGCTCCTATAGAAAATGGGTAAATGTCCCCAGAGATAATGAGGACAGAGAAAAAGATGAGCTTAGGTGACGTAGATGTACAACACAAACTTTAAAAGGATTTAAAGTAATGATGACAGAAACATAGATCTTCAGGCTTGGGGAAAAAAAATGTTGAGATTATCTGCCTACATTCCAGAACCCTCCCTTCTGCTAGTTTCATTAAACAGTGGTAGTAAGAGGGAGCAGGCAACAGGGAGGGGCCATCTCAAGCAATAAATGTCAGATAATTCAAGATTGTGGAAACAATGCTAAGAAAACTATCAATCACATGGGACTGGGGCGCAAATGGGCCCAGTAAAAGTAGTTAAGAGATGGGCCTTAAAGGAGGTCATACTCTTAAATGGAAAGAGACACGAAACAGGAAAGCAGAGCAGGGAAGAGTATTGTGCCTGGGATTCTACCAGAGGATCACAGATAAAAAGAACGCTAGGCATGAGAGACAGGTGAAAATTCTTAACTAGTATAGACATTGTGAACAAATGAAAAAGACCTACAATAACCAAATTAACCTTACTCTATTCTGTGACCATTAAAACAAAATTAAATCCAACCTCATCTCCAAGTACACACTGAAGAACTATTTCCTCCTACGCACACTTTCACCACAAGTATCACAGGAGTCTGGGGTAAGCAAGACACGTTATGTACTCTGTGCACTACCTAACCCCCATTTCATTTTTATATTATCAGGTAAAATAAGATTAGAAATGAAGTTTAGGACTGCCTTCAAAGCTTTCTTTTTTTTTTTCTCTGTCTTGTTTAAGAAGCTTCAAAAGGAAGCATGCATAGACTTGAATAAAGACAATTAAAAAAAAACAGGAAGCATGCAGCAGCCACAGGGGTATGGAAGTTAAGGATAATGGGATTTTACAGACTGGTTGTGTGCACACATAAAAGCAGTTCTTCTTTTTCAGTGACAGCTGGCTGGAGTGGAGGGAGGATAGTCTAGGCAATTACTACCCAGAGTAATTACCCTGTTGAATGTACATTGGGGCTCTGATAATTATGACATTACAAAGCCAAAGCTATTTCATACCAATGTTCCATTAAAAAGCATGGAATCACTGCTGGAATCCCATGTTTTGATTTCCTTGATAAGGGGACCTATGTTAATGTCTATACACAATAAAGATTAAGTAAAACAAAAATCTAACAAAATTCTCCCTTTTTAAAATATGTTCTGTAAATACTAGTGATGACTTATGCATACAGTGGACTTGGAAGTGCTGAATGATTGTTACCCCTGCTGCTGATCCTACCATTTATTGAGGACTTTGTCAAATTCAATGCTGTAAGTACTTACATATTTTAATATCATTTAATTGACACAGTAAGTTTACAAATAGGAATTATTGTCTTTGTTTTTCAGATAAACATATTAAGATTTGAAAGGATATAAAGATTTGTTATTCATTCATCAATAACAATGGTGTATTAAGTATCTACTCAATAACTGTGCTTGGGGCCAGGTCTACAGCAGTAAAGCAAAAAGACATAGGGGAGGACAGAAATTCAGATATTAAACAAAAACCAAATGAATATAAAATGAAAAATTGTTGACAGGTGCCACGAAAGAGAAAAGCATGGTACTATGAGTGAGCATAACAGAAAAAACTCTTTCGATTCGGTGGCAAGAGAAAGTCTAAGAACTGAGAGGTGAAGAGTCAGCTATGTGCAGAGTAAGATGGAAGGTATTCTGAGCACAGGAAACAGGGTGTGTTAAGTTTCAAATAAGAAATCAGCTTAGTATGTTTAAGGATTGAAAGGATGCCATGTGACTCATGCTCCGTTAGCAAGACATAGGTGGTATCAGCAAGGCAGGCCTGAGGAAGGAGTCTGAACTTCCTTCTAGGGTTAGAGAAAGTCAAGAGAGGGGTTTTTAATTTTCTTCTTCTTCTTCTTCTTTTTTGAGACAGAGTCTCACTATGTTGCCCTTGGCAGAGTGCCATGGCATCTTAACTTACAACAACCTCAAACTCTCGGGCTCAAGCGATCCTCTTGCTGCAGCTTCCCAAGTAGCTGGGACTACAGGCGCCTGCCACAATGCCTGGCTACTTTTTCTATTTTTAGTAGAGATGGGGTCTTGCTCTTGCTCAGGCTGGTCTCAAACTCCTGAGCTCAGGCGATCCAAACTTCTTGGTCTCCAAGAGTGCCAGCATTACAGGAGTGAGCCACTGCACTGGTCTGGAAGGTTTTTAACTGTGTGTGTATATATATATATATATATATATATGTATGAATATTATTATAATGAAAAAAATAGTGCCAGCTAAAAGCATGTTTTTCTGCCTTCCTCCAGTGCTCAGCCCCTGTTCCGTCAACAGCAGCTCAGCTCAGGGCAGTCTCTCACATTCCCTGTCCCCTGGTGATGGACCTCTGATCACTACAGTGCATAGATCCTATCATATTTACACGAAGCACGTGATCACACCACTGCCACTTTCCTGCTCAAGCCAATCAAACAAATGTTGAATTTGAGGCAGCATCGGCAGGGCCGGCCAAGATAAGGGCATGGACACAGACAACACAAAATGGGCCCAGACAACGAAACAATCTAGAAACTTTAATTTCTTACTGAGATTAAGTGCTTGTCAGCCCCAGGTGGCAAGTGAGGAGAGGGTGCATTCATCAGCCTTGCCAAGCAGGCCAGGTCAGCTCCAATTACTCAGGGGCAGTGAGTTCACTGATTGCTGTGGCAGGTGGCCAGGGTTGCATAACAGAAAAGGCCCAAGGCGGTGCAGATGATCAGGAAGGGCCCCCGCCTCCACCTCATTGCAAAGCCCAGGTTTCCCATAAAGACCGCGTGTGCTTCTGCCCTCCAAACCTGTTGAAGGGGAAGAATTTGGGGAGACCACGGCGTGGTGAGGAATTCTTTCCCCAACTAAGTAAGGCACTGGCAAACGCCATTACGGTAGGGGAAGCTTTGTGGTACCGCCACCCGGGCAGCCAAGAAGCCACGAGATGGCAGCAGAGGACACAGCCTGGGACACACAACCTGAGCCATCTTGCCAAAAAAGTAGATCCAGAAACGGAAGCGAATTCATTTGCGAAATATCTTCAGCTGTCTATAAACATGTGTTCAAAGACGGAATAAATGACTGAGTTTTGAAAGAATAAGGGTAAAATTCATTAGCACGAAGAATTTCCCAGCTATCACAGAATTTAGCTGCATATGAAGCCACATATTATGAACTGGAGATCTCCAATGCTTAAAACAAGAGATGGGGATTGCAGCCTTTAAAAACTGACGTCAGTAAGAATCTTGTCACGCAGTTCTTTCTGTGAAGTTCCAATTCAAATGAGTGGACCTCCACGGAGGCTAACTGATGAAGAAAGGAGCAGATACAGTGGTTGTTGGGAAGCCCTGCCACAAAGCAAAATGCCATCATGCAGCAGCCAGGGGCTCTGGCAACAGGCAGTGTGGAGTGAGGAATAATGAGGAACACAGGGCAAGTCTCAAAGAGTCTTCACTTGCAGCTGGCAGAGAATAATGCACAGCAAAGCGGCTTTAGTAGCATTGGCATTAAATCCCAATTCTTCTGGCCACAGTGACTCACGAGGCGGGTGGATTGCCTGAAGTCAGGAGTTCGAGACCAGCCTGACCTCGTCTTTAAAAATAGCCGAGTGTTGTGGCGGGCACCTGTAGGCCCAGCTACTGAGGCAAGAGGATTGCTTGTGCTCAAGAGTTTGAGGTTGCTGTAAGCTACTGAGAGTGACAAAGGGAGACTCTGTCTCAAAAAATAAAATAAATAAAAAATCCCAACTTTTCTAATTTTTTATCTGATCTGCTGCTACATAGTCCCTTGATCCTCACTCCATAGTTGTGACCACCAAAAATGTCTCCAAACATTGTAAAATATCCTGTGGGGGACAAAATGACCCCTCCCTGAGAACAAATACCCTAGATTCTAGGGCCTAGAAAGATATGATTTGGGAAAAAAGGTTTTAAGAACTTAATGTTTTAAAAAAATTAACGTTTAATCTTTCCAAGATGCTTGTATTTTACACAGTAACTATATTGTATATCCAAAACATGAATTCCTGTGTATGTTTGTATAATGAGACTGATAATTGAAGAACTACAGGCTGAATCTGGCTCTTGATTTTTTTTTTTTGAGACAGTCTCATTATGTCACCCTGGGTAGAGTACTGTGGTGTCACAGCTTACAACAACCTCAAACTCTTGGCTTAAGTGACTATCTTTCCTTAGCCTCCTGAGTAGCTGGACTACAGGAGCCCACCACAATGCCTGGCTATTTTTTGGTTGCAGTTGTCATTGTTGTTTAGCTGGCCCTGAGCCCGGCTCATCCCTGCTAAGCTCTGGTGTATGTGGCTGGCACCGTACTCACTGAGCTATGGGCACCAAGCCCTGGCTCGTGATTTAAAAAAAATTATCAACATTCTAAAATCAGATGACATCACATTTTATTTATTTTATTTTTATTTAGAGACAAACTCTCACTTTGTCACTCTTGGTAGGTCCGTGGTGTTATAGCTCACAGCAACCTCAAACTCTTGGGCTCAAACAATCCTCTTGCCTCAGCCTCCCGAATAGCTGGGACTATAGGCATTCCCCACAATGCCTGGCTATTTTTAGAGGTGGGGTCTCGTTCTAGCTCAGGCTGGTCTTAAACTCCTCAGCTCAGGCAGTCTGCCCACCTCAGCCTCCCACAGCGCTGGGATTACAGGCGATTTCACATTTGAAACCTCAGAACTTCTGACTTCTGTAGGAAAACCGGAGCTATGGGACTCCCAAGTCCACAGTCCCACATGGTAATAAATTAGGCAGAGCGGAGTGGGGGTAAAGTCTTTAAGTAGAATGTGTGCTTTTTGTTTGCCACAGTTCCCACCACTCCCTATTACCTCAAATCTCCTTCACTCATTTAAACCATTTCTTGCCTCTGCAGACAATTTATTTTCAATCCCTGAAGTGCTTTATAGTTTTGAAGTACTTACTCATGTGTGATTTTATTTTAGCCTTGCTGCTCCAGTAGAGAGGATAAATATTATGATGATCTCCATGTGAGCAAAGTGTAGTTCAGAGAGAGGTTTCACTTGCCCAAGTAACAGAATCAGAATCTAGATTTCCTGACTCCCAGTCCAATCTTTTTTGAGAAAAAAATTGCTAATAAGAACTTCACTTAGGGGCTTCTGAAACCAAACCAAAGTAGATCCGTGCACAATTGCTGGAACAGATGAGTTTTAACCACTCAAGTCTTCAAGAATCTCCTACACGATTAATCCTTTTTCTTTTAATAACGTATTTCTGCTTCCCTTCACCTTCCAGACATCCAAGAAAGATTGCCCTTCCTGCCTCCTCTGTGGCCAGTGTGCCTATAAGACTTGCTTTGGCCAATGAACTGTGAGTGGAAGTGATATTTATCCCTTTAGGGCAGAAGTATTTAGGAGCCCATGAACAATTCTTTATGCTTATTTCACATTATGAGGTAGGTAACCTTAAGCCTCATGGTGACACTGCTAGGATCTCAAAATGGTAGTGCTCCATCAACTTGGATACCTGAGCAGAATCCCTTGCCAGCCTACTTTGGACAGGTAGTTTGAGAAACTGACCTTTGTGGGGTTTTTTGTGTGTGTGTTGCAGTTTGCCCAGGACCAGGTTTGAACCTGCCACCCTCAGTATATGGGGCCTGCGCCCTACTCATTGAGCCACAGGCACCGCTGGACCTTTGTGGGTTTTTTTGGTTTTTTTTGCAGTCTTGGCTAGCGTTGGGCTTTAACCCGCCAACCCCAGCATATGAGGCTGGCGCCCTACTCCTTGAGCCACAGGCGCCACCAACAACCTTTGTGGTTTTAAGCCACTTAAGTTTTGGCATTTACCACAGCATAACCTAGCCACGGGGTGGGGGACCTGCAGCCTTGGGGGCCATGTGTGGTCTTGAGGTTCCAGTTCCCCACTCTTGACCTAAACTAATCCAAGACTCTTTTGCATGGTCATGGAGTTTCTCCCAAAACTGGAATACAATACCTAGATTTCTGATCAAATAACTAAAAGCTGAAGCCAACTGTTGATTTTCTTCCCACAGCTTCCTCATCTACTTACTACCTTCTGACTTTGAAGAAAATTATTTTGTCAGGGCCCTTGATTATTGGTTTTCCTTTATTCTGGCAGTTAAGATTGGAGGGAGGAAGAAAAGAGGGAGGCCCAGATCTTTTCTCCATTCCAGAGCCTGATGCAAAATTGTCCCCACCCACTAGTATTCACACTTAACCTTGTCACAAGAAGACTATTACCACTCGCAAGGCGCCACTGCAATGTCAAGGCAAGGCAGCCAGGCTGCGCTCTGTCCTCACTGGTGTCTGCGCTTGGCTAAGCTCGGAGAAGCAGCGGTCCCTAGGGAAAGAAGCCTCCAGTGGGAACAAAAATATCCTGGGCACTATATGAATTTGGGGTGAGTTCTCTTAGCACTCCAGCTCCGCTCAGTATCTAGTTTTTAGTGGCTAGTAAACTACCCGGCTGGGGCTACTGGGCTCCCAGTTTTCCTGGGCTTTGCCCAAGCCCACCCGAGCACACTCGCAAAGGTCATAAACGGTGGGGGTTGAGCGCAAACACAGCTTCAGTTAAGTGTCGGCAGCCAGGATCAAAGGTCGGCGGGGGCTGCCTAGAGGCCGAGTCTGCGCAGTCCCGATCCCGCCTTGGCGAGAAAGGGTGGCGGCAGCGCAGGCTCGTCATACCAGCGTGCTCGCAAGAGGCGGGAAAGTGTTAGTTCGGGTGGCAACGTCCCTCCCTCCGCCTGCCCTGAGAATTTGTCCTCCACTGACGCCCAGGCCCCGGGGGAGGGAGACAAGAAAGGGCCCGCGCTTCTGACTCATCATCTCCAACCCCTTTCTCGCGCGCGCTCCAAGTCTCAGGACTTTGGACCTGGGCACTCGAGCGAGGGGGTGGCGACAGCTTCTGGGAAACCCCGGCTCTGCTAAGTGCCATCCTTTAGCCCTCGCCTGTCTCTGAAGCTTCCAGCAAGAGGGATATGGATCCAGAGTTAGCTCTAAGTTGTTGTGGCAGGGGTGGCGGCGCCCTCGCGCAAGACTGGCCGTCCAGCCCCTCCCCGAACGCGGGCCAGTGGTCGCGTCCGAGGAAACTCTCGGCGAGGCCTTGACTTCCAGAGCCTCGCGTCACTCTGCAGATGCACAGCGCCCCCACCGCGGAGCGAAGGCTGTTTATTTCCCAGCAGGTCACGGGGGCAGGCGGGGCGTCCTGGGACTTGTAGTCTTCGCTGGAGTAGAAAGGGACAGAATGGAAGGAGAAACTGGAACATCTCCGGAATGGATTCCGAGAGTTGCCATGTGTGGGAACTGGGCCTTGGAGTGGTTGGAATTGTGGAAGGTAGACAAGAGAATAGCGAGACAAGGCAGATGTAAAGCGGTATGGAAAGGCAGTGGGGAAGGAGGATAAGGACGCAAGGGAGGAAACAGCTTTTCAGAGTGGTGAGGTGTGGGAAAGGGGCCCGCTCCAAGTAATAACCAAAGGTACCCCATCAGGTTTCATGCAGGTCTCAAGAAAGCTAACTTCTGAGTTCGGTGGGGTGGGGTGCAGGATCGTCAAGAGAGGGCTCCCTCAGGTTAGAAGGAAAGCAGCACCTGTCTGCTAGCCTTTGGCTGCTCTCTCACTTGTTCAGTTTCTTGTGCTGGCCACCGTGGAACCACTCTCCAAACTGGGAACCTCCTCCAACTCAGAGAGGCCCTGAAAACCAGACAGAGGTGTGAACAAATTGTAGGGACAAGATAGGAAAAACCCCAGAGTAAGAAGCAGTTGCTTCTCCTCCCCCATTTTTTCTTGTGTTTCCCACAGGGCAGTTTCCTAATGCTTTTCTACTCTTCTATTCCCGACCATTTAGATAACAGATTTCATCTTACCCACCATTAGGGGAGACGTGTCCAAAGCTAGAAAGCCAATCCATTTCAACCTAGGACCTCTTCATTTCCCTCCTGCCCTATTGTTTTCTCTGAAGTGCCACTGACAGGGATAGCCAGTGGAAAATGAGCTGGCAGTTCACTGCTTTCCTCCCAGCCCCCAGTACCTCCTGCAGCTCCTGGTAGTGCAGACTCGGGCTCCTGCAGCATCCGGGCTTCCTCTGGCTCAGCAGGAATAGAGCATGCACTGAGAGCAGCACTCCTACTAGGGTGAAGGCCTCAGCACTGAGCTCCAGCACCAGCAAGCCAGCCAGCTGTAGGTAGACAGGGCTGAGGGTGCTTCAGGGCCTTTTTCCCTCTCCATCTCTTGCCTTCTTCTTCTTCTTTTTTTTTGCAGTTTTTGGCCTGGGCTGGGTTTGAACCTGCCACCTCCGGCATATGGGGCTAGCGCCCTACTCATTTGACCACAGGCGCCGCCCTACTCTTGCCTTCTTATCCTCCCACCTTTCTCCTTCATTTACCAGTACCTGGGAGGATGCAGATGCAGTCCAGGCAGGCCCAAAGGCTGTCTTCATCACCTCGACTACCACCACGATGAAACCCAAGATCACGTTGAAGGTGTTGAGTAACATCATAGCCTGGACCTGCCAGTGAACTAGCTCAGTCCTGCCCAGTCTAGGAGACTCATTCCAACCTCAGGCCCCAACTGGCAGCCTATCTGAAAACAAAACTCAGCTCCTGTCCGGGCGCAGTGCCTCACTCCTGTAATCCTGGCACTCGGGGAGGCCAAGGTGGGTGGATTGTCTGAGCTTATAAATTCGAGACCAGCCTGAGCTAGAGCGAGATCCGGTCTCTAAAAATAGCTGGGCTTTGTGGCGGGTGCCTGTAGTCCTAGCTACTTGGGAGGCTGAAGCAAGAGAAGCACTTGCTGTGAGCTATAGTGCAAGGGTGACACAGTGGGACTCTGTCTCCAAAAACCTCCCAAAATTCAGCTCCTGCTTCTCCACCTTCAAACAGGACCATCATCCCGCCTTGCTCTCCCTCATCAGTCTTTTAGGCTAGTCAGTGATGGACAGCTAAGAGGATGAGTCAACACTTAGAGAATCACTTATTGGGCTGAGGAGTATATGTGTATCTACTCTTCAGGGTGGGAGGACAATACTGCATTCTCTTTCCCTCTCACCTTCCAGAGGCGGGGTGCTCTGCGAAGCTCAAGGGTGACAGTCCCAGTGATGAGACCCTGATTGGTGAGAAGGGCAAGTGTTGAGCTTTGGACCCATTGGGGAGGAGCCTCTAGAACCTTCCTTCCACCCTGTTGTGGTAGGTCTTACTGAGGCTCCTGGCCCAAGATGCAGCGCTGTGGCCATGTGACAAGCAGAGTTCAGGCAGGCAACTGAGACAGCAAAGGGCACCACAGCCACTGCCAGCCATAACTGGCTTACCTGGGTGACAGGGCAGATAGTTGAGAGGGAACTGTCAGAGATTCCCTTTCCTCCTCACAACCCCTACCTCTTCTAGAGCATGTGGGATGAATACATAGTGGAGGAAAGTAGTCAACCAAGGGCACTGAAGGAGGTGATAATTCAAAAGTAAACATTTTTTTCTACCTCATTCTGTAGTTTAGTTACTTACCTGTATATTTTCCCAGTGATAGAAGTTACATGGAGATAAGGATCTTGCCTTGTTTATTTCTATGTTTCCTCCTCCCTCCTCCCACTCAGAGCCTAGCAGAGTTTCTCAGAGTTTTTCAGAGCCTAGCAGCACATTGTAGGTGCTCAGTAAACATGGATGAATTGAACTGGGTACAAATGGATGTGCTGACACATAGGGTGGCCTCACCGCCAGAACCAAGAGGTGCCCATTCTTCCTGTGCCTTGCCCAGTGCTGTAGCTTTTCCAGACGAAGACCACGTCTCTCCTGCTCTTGCTGATCAGCTCTTTCCTCCATGAGGCCTTTGACCACAAGAGCTGGGAGCTTTCTGGGCTGGGAAAAATGCAGTAGAAGTCCTGTCTATCAGGAGACAGGACTTGCAACAGCATCTCTCTCTCGGCTACCCCTCTGACAGAGATGGGGAGTCCTAGGAGACAGCCCACTCCCAATGTCCAGGAAGTTGAGGCCCAGAGCCCCACACCTACCTAGTTTGAAGCAGCTACTCCAAAGGGATGGGACCCAGCTGGCTCCTAGGACACCTGAGGAGCTTGGTAGCTCAAAGCAGAAGACAAAATTGTCCTGGCAGAGAAAGGCTGTCAGGGCTGGGTGTGGTAGAGCAAAGGTCCACCTAAGGATCCAGGGAGTGGTTCTGGGTAGACACCAACTTCAGTTCACTCAAGCCACCCAGCGCTGCCTCACTCTGTTCACATTTCCCCTTGCCCCCATTTCTGCCCATCCTGGGTTCCTCTTCTGATTTCACTCACCTCATCCCCATGGATACTATCAACCCTGGACCTCAATTTCCCCTCATTTCTATCTAATCTTTCTCCTTTCTTTGGCTTCCTTCTCAAATTACTTGCTTTTCCCTGGAGAGATCCCTCTTTCTGTCTGGATTGGTCCCCTGTCATTACCACTTGCAGCTTTGTTCCCAGACCAGGTAAGGTTTAATTCCACTAACTTTCCTATTTCTCACTTTCTGGACACTTTCTTCTTTTTCTTTCCTTTGCTAAAGTATTTATTCTGAATTGAACATTGACTAAATAGATGGGGGACCCTGTTTATAGTGGGGATTATTTTTGACTCAGTGATAACCTGCAGCTAGACATATATGGAAGATGGTATTCATATGGTCAGTTTGGGGAAGGTAGTATTGCAATAATTACTATTTTTGAGAGGAAAGGTGCCTTGCGACCAGACCAACCTGTACTAAAATCTTCCCTATGCCAATTTCCCAGCTGTGTGATCTTGGATACTTATTCTAACTATTTAAACCTTAGTTTGCCCTCTGAATAAAAGGGGCTAATGATTGTTAATTCTACAGTGAGTGAATTAATTATGAGTGGGTGTCCAATGGGGTCACACTGATGCCCATATACTAAAAGGCTTATTTAGAAGCTAAGCTAAGGACATTTATTTCTACAGGAGGAAGCAAAACCAGCTGGCCTCCCAAATATATATTCTATAGATCAAATACAAGAAAGGCCCATCTTGGTACAGAGCCTGAAGCTGAGGCAACCAGACATTTGTTCAAATCCCAGATCCGCAGGGGTGCCCTTGGGCAAGTTGCTTAATCTCTCTGTTTATCTATAAAGGGAAGTTTACTTAATATAATACCATCTCAAGGAGTTGCCTTGAGCATTAAAAAAGAAAATTCATATGAATCAGATTAACCTAGCAATGGGCACTATAATAAGTGCTCAATAAATGTTGGTGGTCATCATTACTATCATTTATTATTATTGATAATAAAAGAAGACAGCCAGAAGACCCCTGGAAGTTAGTACCAGGAGGCAGGGTTCTGACAGGCAAATGGCCCTTGTAACTCACTTCTGCCCTGCTCAGTGCTGACACATCATCAGTGAGGCACAGTATCACTCTTTTCTTTCCTGGGAAGTATGGATCAGATTTAAAAGGGATTCAGGATCTCCAAACTCTCCGGGAACTGTTGTGTGTCCACTCCTTTTTCTTCAGTCCTCATGTGGATTAATTTTATTTCTTGGTCATGTGAGATGTTGAGCTTGCACTGAAGATCCCTGAGTTTGTAGGCCAGTGGAGAAAGAGACTCCTTGAGCCTCATTTTCCTTACCTGTGAGGACTAATATTATAGAGGGTTATTGTAAGGATTAAATATGTGCGCAGGCAGTCAGTAAAATATTGATTTAATCTGAATATACTACTTACAAGTTTGTAGCCCCGTCTCTTCTCAAGGAAGGTAGCACATCCCTCTCATTTGTGCATTCCCCACAGCGCTGAGCACAGTGCTTGGTACTTAGTAAGCACTCAGTAAATATTTGTTGTATTGAAGAGCCATTAAAGTGACTTGAGGAATGGAAAAGAGAATTCGAGGGGAAGGAGCGGGAATTGTTTATCAGGAACAGAAAGGACCGAAGAGTAACTTTAAATAATGTTTCTTATACGGCCGACATTAACTATCTCTATAATCGCCCCTCCTCCTCCCCCTAAAGAGAGACAGAAATTGTAAGGGAGAGGCTTTGAGATAAAACCCCAGGAAGAACTTCCCGAGTCTGTGCATGTTGGGGCAGAAAGAGCGGCAGAGCCAACTCCTTCCCTGGTATGTCCGGGTTTAGGGTGGGAGGGGCAGCGCTGCTTGGAGGCTGGGGGAAGGACGAGATGACCTTTCAAAATCTCTTCCAGTCTCCTGTAGGAATCGTCTGTGCGCCCCACCCCCGCTCCCTCCCTTCCTCCCTCCCACCGACAGCGCCCCCCGTCTCCAAACTGCCCGCACCCCGCCCCTGGCGGCCGCCTCTCGCGGCTCCCGGGGTCCCCAGTTCCCTGTTCCTGGAGCCAGAACCCCGCTCCCGCGCGTCTCCCAGCCCCGCCGCGCCGCCCCCCGCATGCTAATGGCCGGGCCGCCTCCCGCCGCACACAATGCGGGCCAGGGCCGGGGGCGGGGGACCGGGGAGGGGGCGGGGGCCGGGCCGGGGGCGGGGGGGCCGGGGCCCGGCGCATCTCCCCCGGCCCCACGTAACGCTGACGCCCGCGCCGCCGGCCCGCCGCCCGCCGCCGCCGCCGTCGCCCGCTCCGCCGCCGCCCGCCCGGGGCTCGTGAGTAGCCGCTCCCCCCACTCGCGGCCCCCCCACACGTCCGCCACCCGGTCCCCGCCCCCGACCCCCTCCCCCCTCCCGGAGGGGGGGCTTGCTCCGCGCGCCAGGCTCGGAGCAGGTGCAGGGGGCGGGGGCGGGGGAGGGGCGCCGGCTCGGCCCCAAGCAAACTTCGCCCAGAGCTCCTGGGGGGGCGGGGTGGGGGTGGCAGCCTCGGAAGCTTGGAGAGCTGGGGGGGACCCGCGAGAGGGGGGGCCAGGTGGAAGAGCTGGGGGAGCGGACACCAAAGGGGAAGGGCCAGCCCGGGTGGGGGCGGGGGTGGCGAGTGTCTTTGTAGGGGCCCGAAGGCAGGGCGCGAGGGGCCTGGGGGGTGCGGGGCGGCCGAGGCACTAGCCTGAGTGGATGCGCACCCCCTGGCCCAGGTAGGGCTGGTGGGGGAGGAAGAAGGAACCTAAACTCTCCGGGAGCACGGGTGGGGGGTGGGAGGAGGGGAAAGGATGGGGGGTGCTTCCCGTTCTGAGTCCCAAACAAAGTGTCACAAAGAGCTCGGCCGGCGGCAGCAGCGGAGGCGGCTGTAACTCAGCTTTTGTTCTCCTGGCCAGGGGTAGCTGAGCCCTGGCCTCCCTATCTCCCAACCCTGCCCCCTATCATCCTGGCTTATCTTCCCCGAGGGGTCCGAGATGCTGCTGGGAAAACCTCTCAATTGAAATCATAGGTCCTACTCTACTTGCCAACCTATTTCTGGGAGGGAGATTTTCCCAGAGTCTCTCTTGCCCACCCCCCTGGAGCTCCCCCACTTCCTAGTCTGAGGAATGAAGCTCCTATGGGTGCTAAGATTGACTTTTCTAGGGTCAGCTCCAGTTAAGGGGAGTTAGGGCTGGCTACATGGCCCCCTCCTCCAATCCAGGCCCTCTAGAACTTTCAGAATTGGGGTCATGTTAGGACATGCCTCTGAGATAAGATTCACCATAGTGGGTTGGCACCAGGTGAGCAGGTGTACTTTCTTCCCCTTGCCTTCCTGCTGTCTGTTTGGAGTCTATGACTGAGGTTCCATGCTTCCAACTCAGGAGAATGAAGAGGGAGGGAAGGAAGGTTTACTAAGAGCTAGGTATAAAAGGCAGGCAAGCTGAGTAGAGTGGGTTTGGAGAAGATATCTGAGTAGTGAGGTGCAAAGGGCCGTGAAGAAGAGACCATAAAAATCAACAACTTTTTTTGTGTGTGATCAAGGTAGTCTTGACTGTAGACTACCTAAAAGTTCTCTTTCCTTTTTACCTCATCTAGTTCAGTGGCAATCATAATTGTTAGCAGACTTGAGTGGCGTAGGTTTTTCAACAAAGAGAAAAACATCAACTATTAAAGATGACCAGAGTCAGAGACCTAGTTATAGTCAGACCCTAGAAGTCCTGAGCCCCTGCCCCTTACACTTTGACCTTAAACCTTTTTGAGGCACAAGGCTTGAGGGACAATCTTTGTGTCTTTAGCAGATACTTCTATTTATCAGTTGTTTCTAAATCTTTTCCCCAACCATTCCATCTTTCTCTACTCAGTATGGTTTGGTGGTCCACAACCCCTTCCCCACAAGTGCTGTTTTAGTATGTAAGGATAATTGGCCTGTTGCTTTTGAAATATTTCTGATCCCTGTCCCAGGCCCTGCATCCCTATGGAATCTAAATAAGGGCAAGATAACCCCTGATTCCCAGTGGAGGTGGAAAGTAGGTTAGTGCTACTATCTAGCCAAATCTTGTGGTGGTGTTTAAGGGCTGACTATAGAAAACTGATTATTTTCTTCTGCCAATACATGCATGACTTAGGTTTCAAGTCAGTTCGTAGAATTTCAGTCCCTGTCAGTACTTTCCATTATTGAGAAAAAAATCATGGGATCAGACACCTGGAACCTGGTTTGGTATGAAGATGATTCAGGATTTTTTTTTTTTTTTTTTTTGAGACAGTCTCATTTTGTTGCCCTCAGTAAAGTGCTGTGGCGTCACAGCTCACAGCAATCTCCAGCTCTTGGGCTTAGGTGATTCTCTTGCCTTAGCCTCCCGAGTAGCTGGGACTACAGGCACCCACCACAACAGCTGGCTATTTTTTTGTTGCAGTTTGGCCGGGGCCGAGTTTGAACCTGCTACCCTCAGTATATGGGGCCAGTGCCCTACTCACTGAACCATAGGCGCCACCTTACTCAGGAGATTTTGACTGAGCCTAGGAAAGTCTCTCAATGAGTTTTGTTGATTTTAGGCCATCTTCTGGGGAAACTTTTCCTGCTGGTGAATTCAGCTTCGGTTTGGAATTTCTTATATATTACTATATTTTCATCCTGGAACCTGCTATGTGAAAAGAGGATTTGTTTTCGTTGTTTTGTGGTGATGGTGGTGGTAGTGGGGGCTTTGCCCTAATTCCTGCTTTTCTTGCCTCAGATATGAGGCCAGCTTCCCATAAGCCTTTTGCTTGCTATCCTAAGACAGTTTTAGGGGACCTAGAATCTTCTCAGAATCAGAGTATGTGTGCGTAGGTTAGTCAGCTATGACCATGCAGTATTCCCAGCTCCCCCCTCCCTGCCATCTGCTTCCTCTGAATATACCAGATTGGCTGTACACCAGGATGTTCCGGGAATCCCCAGGAGAGCAACAGAATGTGATGGACCCAAATATGATGCCTCAGTAACTCATTCCAGGATGTACAAACTGTGACTGTCAGGACACTCCTTATAGCTAATTAAAATTCTTCTAGTTACATCTATTTTCTATTACCTCTGTCTATTTTCAATGATAGCCAGAGGCCAAAATAATCCCTCTGGTACAACTGGGTTTTTTTCTATGGTTCCCAGATAGGAATTTAAAAGAAAAAAACAACCTTAGCTTTTCTCAGTACTTTATCCGTGATGCTAAAATGGCAAACGTGGCCCCTCTAGCTCCTCATAGCTCGCTCTATCTGTGGTACTGAGGTGGCCAAAGTGGCTTCTCTGGTAGCCCACTGCACTCTCCATGGTACTGAAGGAATGGCCATTTGTTTTGACATCTCTCTGGGGTCCTGAAGAGTCTTGTGACACAGAACCACCAAACTTTTCTTCTAGCTGGAAGGGACTATCAAGGTAAATTAGTCCAAACCCCTTATTTTATTTACAGATAAGTAAACTGGTAAGTTAAATGATTTATTGAAGGCTGTAGGGCTATTAATGCTTAGACTTGGTCCACAATAGCTTGTACTCCTCAGCCCTATTATAATTCACCTTTTATAATATTATTCAGTGAGCCCAGCGAGGCTCTTATTCCCAGGAAGGGAGTTTATTTGGACAATCCAGAGGAAGGATGAGAGTGGATACTTCAGTTTGGAGCTACAGAAAGACAACATATTAAACGGTAGTGGAGGTCATCTAGTGACCTTTGGACAAAAACACTTTCTTAATTAATCTTCTGCTAATTATACTACCATAGCCCAGATTCTGCATGTAACAGGTACCTTTCCCTTCGTGGAATCTTACCACATCCACTACATGTTGAAAATGTAGGAAGCCTTGGACCTCCAGAGCCTTTTCTCTCTGCAGGGCTGACTCTTGGCTCAGTTCTCTTCTATTAAAGATCCTTAAGCTAAGTAATTCTTGAATCCTTTTCTTTCTCAGTAACCCATTTCAGTTTCATAATGCTTAATGTAAGGAAGTTCTTTGTATCTCAAATATTCTTTCTATCTTATGTAAAAAAATAGGTTAGGCCCACATTCATCTGGTCTTGACCAGATACAATCCTAATGGAGGCCAAAAGGTAGACTGGACAACTTCTGGTCATCCTCTCAGGCCTATTTCCATGAATCTTAATTCTGGGGTTGCTTCTAAGTCCTAAGGCTGATCTCCTCTGCAGCTTAGAATCAGGAACACCCCCTCACCCCATACTCTTCCTCTCAGTCCTCTTTTCCTTCCTTAGCACTGTAGTCTGCACGTCCCAGGCCTAGGGAATTTTAGCCTGGAGAATTTTAACCCCTTCCTGTTCAGAGCATGTGCTGAGCCCCTATCTGTGCAGATGGCCCAGCCCCGCCCCCCATCCCTCACTCCAGCCTCTTGAGCTCAGAGCCAGTGTAATCCTCCTCTTGTGTGAGGGAGCCTCTCCCCTGCAGAGAGGAGGAAAGCCTGCCTCGGAACAGCCCTGGACAAAGGGGCTCAGATGCCCCATCATACTGCAGGCTCCAAGGTTTGAAACAAGGGGATGTATCCTATATGATACTTGCAATTTTTAACCCCTTCCCCAGGCTGACTATGCCCCTTAACTTCCACTCCTCCCCCAACTCTCTCTTCATTCCCTCTCCCTCTAGCTCTCTCCCCCTTCATGCCCCTCCCCCTCTGTCTGTCTTCAGACTCTCTGCTGCTGGGAGGTGTTTCTCTCCCATGCATGAATGAGTCTCTGTAATGAATGGAAATGAATGGATCAGGAATCCAGGCGGAGGGAGGGAGAATGAGGGGGGGAAAAGACAGAAAGACAGGCAGAGGGAAGCAGTGTGGAACCTGGAAGGATGTTTGGCTGGCTGGTCAGTTGAGGGTCTGAGAGCAACTGGTCCTATTTGGATAACTGGGGACCATGGCAGGCTCATCTCATTTGTTCATCATGCTGCACAATCCAACCCAAATGGGAGGTGTATACTATGATGGTTTTCCCTACCACCAGAGAGTGGGGTGGTAGTGGTAGTGGTTCTGGACTCAGACATTTAAAACATCTTATTCAGGGAAGAAATCTGGGTTATCAGGGGGCTTTGTGTGCTTGGCAAATTAAAGGGTTCGGTTTCTGAGTACAGCAGTCCCGTGCCTCAGGATGCAAGTAGAGAGAAGGGACAGGTTTTAGGAACACAGGGCGCTAAGATTCTGGGATAGAGGGTGATTTTTTTATACTGCTGAAAATCAGGGCTCATCTTTTCCTCCAAATCTCTCTCTTGCTTTAGCTCATCAGAATCTGTTGCCTTCATTAGCAGCTTTTCCTCCTCTTCCCTGCACTCCCCAGAACCAAAGAATGTGAAGGGGGTCCATGGAGGTGAGTGAAGCTCTGGCCTCAACAAGTACTTGAAACTACATACGCCCTCCCCATGCCTACCTCTTTCTCTGACCTCCCATCGTTAGAAGTATTTCTGTAGTTCCAACATCTCAATTCCCATCCATCCCCCAATTTCCCGAGGTGAGCGACACCCGCTGTTCGTTGTTCAGGCCCGTGCCCACCTTCCATCCTGTTCTGGTCCCCAATCCCCTGGCCCCTGCACAACTCTCCATTCTCCACTCTTTGCTCTGTCCACGTCTTTCTCCACAGGGCTCACGTCCTCGTGCACCAGGCGGCCACTCAGCGCCGTCGCCGCCAGCTTTCGACGGTGAGCTGGATCTGCAGCGCTACTCCAACGGGCCAGGCGCGAGCTCGGGGTCGCCGGGAATGGGAGCCGTGAGCTGGTCTGAGAGTCGCACGGGCGAACGGCGCTTCCCTTGCCCTGTCTGCGGGAAGCGCTTCCGCTTCAACTCCATTCTGGCTTTGCACCTGCGGGCGCACCCCGGCTCCCAGGCCTTCCAGTGCCCGCACTGCGGCCACCGCGCAGCGCAGCGGGCTCTGCTGCGCTCTCATCTCCGCACGCACCAGCCGGGACGCCCACGCAGCCCCGCCGCACGCCTGCTACTGGAGTTGGAGGAGCGCGCCCTGCTGCGCGAGGCCCGACTGGGAAGAGCGCGCAGCTCGGGAGCCATGCAGACGCCCCCTACCGCCGAGGGCCCGGCGCGGCCCCAGGCTCCTTCCTCGTCCGCTTTCCGTTGCCCCTACTGCAAAGGCAAGTTTCGCACCTCTGCGGAACGCGAACGACACCTGCACATTCTGCACAGGCCCTGGAAGTGCAGCCTGTGCAGTTTCGGCTCCAGCCAGGAGGAGGAGCTGCTTCACCACAACCTGACGGCCCACGGGGCTCCCGAGCGCCCCCTGGCGGCCGCCTCTGCTGCGCCCCAACCCCAGCCTCCACCCCAGCCTGAACCCAGATCAGTCCCCGAGCCGGAGCCGGAGCCTGAACACGAGGCTACACCGGCTCCTGCTCCTGTCACTCCCGAGGAGCCTCCCGCACCCCCGGAGTTCCGCTGTCAAGTGTGCGGCCAGAGCTTTACACAGTCCTGGTTTCTCAAGGGCCACATGCGCAAGCACAAGGCTTCCTTTGATCATGCGTGCCCTGTGTGTGGCCGCTGCTTCAAGGAGCCCTGGTTCCTTAAGAACCACATGAAGGTGCACGCCAGCAAGCTGGGTCCACTGCGTGCCCCGGGCCCCGGTTCTGGGCAGGCCCGGGCCCCCCAGCCTCCTGATCTAGGTTTGCTGGCCTATGAGCCTTTGGGGCCAGCGCTCCTTTTGGCGCCGGCGCCTACTCCTGCTGAGCGCCGTGAGCCCACGAGCCTCTTGGGGTACCTGAGCCTGCGAGCTGGCGAAGGCCGGCCCAATGGCGAGGGCGCTGAGCCTGGCACTGGCCGCAGCTTCGGAGGCTTCCGCCCACTGCCCTCTGCTCTCCCGGCCCGGGCTCGCCGGCACCGCGCGGAGGAGCCAGAGGAGGAAGAGGAGGTGGTGGAGGCGGAGGAGGAGACCTGGGCCCGGGGCAGGTCGCTGGGCCCTCTGGCTTCTCTGCACTCGCGTTCCGGCGAGGGGTCAGGGCACTCTGCACCCGCTGCGGGGGCCCAGGCAAGATCAACCACCGCGCAGGGTACGTGGGGACCCTTCTCTCTCCCGGTATCCCTCGTTCTTGGCTGACTCTTAATGCCAACCACTTATCTGCTGTAGCTTCCATGTAGAAAAGACCTTTTATTTCTACTGAGGTTTTTTTTTTTTTTTTCCTGGACGTTTTGTTATCTGAGGACACTAAAAATTCAACCCTTCAGTCTTCCCTCAACTTGCCGTGTCCCCATGGGGGAGCAGTCGTGGGGATGGTCATTTGGGTGTGGGGGCGTGTGGCCTACAGAGGATGCAGGGCTCCTCTGACTCCCTCTTGGCATGTGTATTGCAGAAGAGAACGGGCTGTTGGTTGGAGGTACCCGGCCTGAAGGGGGCCGGGGGGCCACCGGCAAGGATTGTCCCTTCTGCGGAAAATCTTTTCGCTCAGCGCACCACCTCAAAGTGCACCTGCGAGTGCACACAGGTGAGGGAGACCTCCTCCGGCGGGGCGGGGCCTGGAGGACAGGAAGAAAGGTGTGGGCTGTGGGGAGGTAATCTTTGTTTGGAAGCCATCAGATTGGCCAAAGGTGATCAGTGAGAAACCCCCCTTTATTTTAAATCTAAGCGGGTGAGAGGCAATGTTTTTTCCTGGTCCTGAGAATAAGGTCTATAAATTGAGCGAAATGTAGGCGGGGGTGTGCAGTGATCACATTCTCGTGATCCTATCCACACACTCTTCCCAGGCGAGCGCCCTTACAAGTGTCCGCACTGCGACTACGCGGGTACTCAGTCCGGCTCGCTCAAGTATCACCTACAGCGTCACCACCGGGAGCAGAGAAGCGGGGCAGGCCCCGGGCCACCCCCGGAACCACCTCCCACTTCCCAGCGGGGTTCTGCCCCGTCGTCCGGAGCCAAATCGGCTCCACAGCCTGCAACCTGGGTCGAGGGCGCAGCAAGTCCCCGGCCTCCTTCGAGCGGTACCGGGCCGGGGTCCCGTCGCAAACCCGCCAGTCCCGGGAGGACCCTGCGCAACGGGCGAGGTGGTGAGGCCGAACCCCTGGACCTGTCCCTGCGGGCTGGGCCAGGAGGCGAGGCCGGGCCGGGCGGTGCCCTGCATCGCTGCCTCTTCTGCGCCTTTGCCACTGGAGCCCCCGAGCTCATGGCCTTGCACCTTCAAGTGCACCACAGCCGCCGGGCTCGGGGCCGCCGACCACCCCAGGCTGACGCATCCCCGCCCTATGCCCGGGCACCATCAGGAGAGACCCCTCCCAGTCCTTTGCAGGAAGGGGAGGAGGGCTCCGGGCTGTCGAGATCGGGAGAGGCGGGGCTGGCAGGGCAAGAACGGTAGGGAGCCCCTTTAGGGGCGATTAGCTTAGTGAGCTTACCCCGCCGGAGCGGGGGAGCGCTAGAGGTAGTTGGGTAGAGCAGCCAGCAGGGGGCAGCATGGGACCCATATCCCAGCCCCAGGAGGACCAGAGGTGGAGGGGGCGGTGGGCGTAGGAGGGTGGGCGGGCAGTACCCACTCAGCCCAAGGGAGTCACAGTGCCTTAGAAGTGGCAGAGGTGAGGGTCAAAGAACGGGGTCCCAGGGCTGGCAGAGGTTGTGTCCCTGGTGAGGAGCCACTCTGCCAGTCTTTGCTGGTCCATAGGCGTGAGAGTTTATTTTTGTACGAGGGGTGGGGGTGGGGGGCACTGTACCCTTCTTGCCCCATCAGGGGCCCTGTAGACGTCGCTATTTTTGGTACGATTCCTGTCATCCCTGTCGCAGTCGTGTCCCCAATAAACAGGTGTCTTGAGGCACAGGCCCCGTGTCTATTATCAAATTCCCTCCTTGGGCTCTTCTGTCCAGGAAATAGTCATCTTTTCAGACACTACCCAAAGAGTTTGATAAGAAATGCAGAACCTGCAGGCTTATGATTCAGTAGCTCTGGGTGGGGCCCAAGAATTAGCATTTAACAAGTGGCCTGGTGGATTCTCATACATGGTGGCCTGCGAGCCTCAGTTTGAGAACTGCTGGACTGTGTTGGATCCCAGTTTGTCTGTGACCAGCTCAGCCTCAAGAGGTGGGTGCAGTGTGGGAGAAGGAACTTCAAAGAGTGCATTGAGCTTCTTGGAGCCACTGTGGAGGAGGCACATTCTCTCAGGCTTATGGTCAGTTTTGGGTTAGTAAGAAGAGGAAGATACCTTTCAGCCTTGGTTGTATTTTTTTCTGTGTTCTAAGGCTTAGCTGAAGGGAAGTGTTCAAGTTATTCAGATCACCTTTATCTGAGGACTGCTGTAGCTCCTTGGAGGCAAAGTGTGAGTAAATACATTTAATATAACAATAGTATTATAATAACAATAATTACATATATAAAGTCTGTAATTCCCTACCCCACCCTCCTATAATGGTTTGCATAGCTCCATTTCCAGTGATACCCCAGAATGGAGTCACCAGGAACTCCAGTTGATCTGGTAGAGACAAATGTTCTCTGGGAGAATTGGTGGGGTGAGAAGAGAATATAGGCTGTCAGGGGAGGGCTGACATGAGTGCTGGCTTGAGGATTGGGAAGGACCGAAAGAGATAATTTCCTTGGCTCCAGGATGTGAAGCCAAGCAGTGTGGCCATTCTGGTTCCTGCAGGAGAAGGCACCAAGCTGGAGAGACTAGAGACAGCAGTAGCAGGGTGATGCTCTGATCCTTAGACCTCCTCTAAGTCTGGGAAGCAGGGGGAAGAAATTCAGTGCTTGTCCAGTCCTCCGTTATGTCTCACTGTCATCCCAGTCCAAAATATGCCAAGAGGAGGGGTTGCAGCCAAGTTCTGGATATTCTCTAAAAGGCAGGAGAGAGGAGAGGGAGATGGGTTAGGAGAGGGATGAAAGTGACTCCCATGCATCTGGGAGAAGGAAGAAAGATACATGCAGGGGGAAAGAAGTATTGGGACTCACTCAGGTTACAGAGGCGTGGTGGGGTCACTCAGGGCTCTAGCATGAGTCTGAAGAAAAGAAACTGCAGTGAATTTAGGGATATATTCATATTCTCTCTCTTACTCTCTTTCTTCTCTCCTAAGACTGTTAACTCATCTCTCTTTCTTCCTCAAAGTTCTTGGATTTTCCTATTACAACCCAAGTGCAAAACAGGCTATTGGCATTCTCTCCTTTCCATCCACTGTGCTCATTAAAAATTCCTTTTCACTGCTAACCTTTATGCTTCTCTGCCAGGCCTGGAGGAAAAGAGTGAGACTGGACAATACACAAGATCACTGTTGCCTTTCCTCCTACCCCCACCCCCAGTCCAATGGGTTGACTATTCAGAAAAGCCCTCCAGGAAAGTAGCTGAAGAGATTACCCCATTCCCAGCCTTATTGCAGGGACTTACCTGCTGGGATAGCCCTAAGATCCCTCCACTGGCCAGAGTGGGAGTGCTGCTCCCAGGGTGGGGGGGTTGCAGACTGGGGCTGTTTCTTGGTCCTGGGGACACATCTCCAGAAGAGTCAAGTATTTCTGGGGCTGAAGGGGAAGCTAGGGTGAGAGCAGGGTATAGAACCTCTCCAGATTACCTTAAGCAACCAAGCTGCTCCGTCAAGGAAGAAAAAGCTCCATAGCAACAGGAAGCTGTGAGTCACCATAGCAATCCAGTTCCAAGAGAACCCCCCTACCAAGAGGCAGGAAATTGTCAGCAGCATCATTAGAGCAACCAGGGAAGAAGCGACAGGAAACTATAAGGATTGCCGGGGTGAACCAGGAGGGTACAACAGGAAGCTGAGGCAGTTTCCATAGAAACCCAAGGAGAGCTAGAGAGAGAGGTACAGAGGAAGTGCTTCTTAGCAACAGGCTGTTGTAAGCATCACCCTAGCAACCAGATGGAAGGCTCTTTTAGCAATGGGGAAGCTGTATATAGTTGTCATGGCAACTGGGCTACTTGGCTAGAAAAAGGAATTGCTCAGCAGCAGGCAGCCTGAACATCACCATGATGACCCAGATGCCGGGAGCCACCCTTGAGAGGTGCCTCACCCAGGGAAATTTGCTTGACGTCCAGATCCCAGGCCTCCTCCTCGACGCGGGCAGGCAGGGAACAGGCTCCCGGGGAGAGACCGGGAAGGGAGGGGCCGGCATGCTCAAAAGATGACACGGCCACGGAGGCCCGGGTGCGGGCGGCTGCAGAGAGTGGGGAGTGAGGTGGTGGGGTGCTGGTGTGGAAAAGTTCTCCTGGATCCTTGGAACAGCTCTCAGTCTCACAGAGGGCGCCCAGACAATCTCATAGATGATGGGAAGAAATGCCTACTCATTACCCTTCCTGACTTTTTACCCACCTCCCCATCTATCTTCATTGTTAAGGTCTTGACTTCTGGGGGCCATCCCCCCAGCACCCTGGCTCTCACCTCTTCCCGTGAGCAGGGCACTCAGTGTCCGCTCCCCAAGGGCTTTGATGTCCAGGAAGGGTTTGTTCCCAATGCCCATGGAGACCATCTGCTGCACTCGGAGCTCTAGGGAACAGAGACCCTGTTACCAACCTCTTCTTGTCCCTCCTCAGCTCCAGCTCCAACACATCATGGTTAACTCTTTTTTCTGCTCTTTCCCAAATCTCATCCCTTCCTCATTCCTCTGGTATCTCTTCCTGTCAACTGTTAGAACATGAGTGGTAATGGTGGTTTGACTTCCTTTTCACATATCTGTCTCTTCTCTCCCACATGGTGCATCCTGCCCATTGGGCATCCCAACTACCAACTTCCATTTCCCTACTCAGCTTCTTCCTTGTATCTTGGCCATTCAGAGCAAAACTGAGGTTTTTACATACCTTAGACAAATACATAACTTCATTTAATCCTCTCTATCACACTAACATGAAGACATTACTACTTTATTTTTTGGTGAGTGGAATGAGATTCAGAGAATTAAAACCAAAGCAAAACCCAGCAATGAACCAAAAACAAAAACCAAACCAACCACTAAACAATGAGTCCAGGTCACACAGCTAGTAAGTAGCACCAGTTCATAAACCTGGGTAAAGTTTCTTATCTTCTTTTACCCAGTATTTTCTTTTTCCTCTCTGAAACTTGCTAGCTTTCTTTTCTCATTTGTACACATTAGGCCCACTTCTTTTCTTTTCTTTTTTTCTTTTTTTTTTTTTTTAGAGACAGAGTCTCACTTTATCGCCCTGGGTAGAGTGCCGTGGCATCACACTGCTCACAGCAACCTCCAGCTCTTGGGCTTAAGCGATTCTCTTGCCTCAGCCTCCCTAGTAGCTGGGACTACAG
>CAUYON010188949.1:0-15182 GCA_963573935.1 Arctocebus calabarensis | reverse complement strand
CTCACAGCAACCTCTAATTCCTGGGCTCAAGCGTGTCTCTTGCCTCTGCCTCCCAAGTAGCTGGGACTACAGGTGCCCACCACAACGCCCGGCCATTTTTTGGTTGCAGCCGTCATTGTTTGGCGGGCCCGGGCTGGATTCGAACCCGCCAGCTCAGGTGTACATGGCTGGCGCCTTAGCCCATTGAGCCACAGGTGCCGAGCCTTTATGTGTTTATTATTACAACTATGTAAAGGCAAACATGTAAGACTGGAAGGATAGAATCAAAGGTGATAATTACCTGTTAATAAAAATACTGGTAGCATCAGCACTTTCTCTGTACACTTCCCCCAGCACTGGTGCTGGGTCTCTATACAGGAAATCAGTTACCATTCACTGCAGTCTCCTGGTTCAGGCTGCCCTTCCCCAAACCCACCAAAGAGAACTGACAGAGGCCTGGACAAAGCAGCTCATGCCTGTAAAATCCTAGCACTCTGGGGGGCCAAGGAAGCAGATTGCTTAAACTCAGGAGTTTGAGATCAGCCTGAGAAAGAGACCCTGTCTCTACTGAAATTCGAAAAACTAGCCTGGCGTTGTGGCTGGCGCCTGTAGTCCCAGCTACTCAGGAGGCTAAGGCAGGAAGACTGTTTGAGCCCAGGAGTTTGAGGTTGCTGTTAGCTGTGATGATGTCATGACACTGTACCCATGGAAACAGTGAGACTCTGTCTCAAAGAAAAAGAAGTGATAGAGCAGAACATTGGGCCCCTGTGCTGTGGCAGGGTATCTTTGGAGTTAGGAGGTGGTGGGGCTGGAAGTGGCCAAATTTCCATGATAGGTAGCAGCCCACCTGCCTTACAAAGTCTGCTCTGACCAGAACAACACAAACAGCTGTGGATGTAGTGAGAAGAAAGCCCAGCTACGATTGAGCTGAGACATCAGCTTCCCTTGGCCCGACCAGCTGAGATCTGCCTGAACACTCATTGCTTACAAGAGGCTGTTGCTGGGCGGTGCCTGTGGCTCAGTGAGTAGGGCGCCGGCCCCATATAGCAAGGGTGGTGGGTTCAAACCCAGCCCCAGCTGAACTGCAACAAAAAAAAATGGCAGGCTTTGTGGCGGGCGCCTGTAGTCCCAGCTACTCCAAGAGGCCGAGACAAGAGAATCGCCTAAGCCCAAGAGCTGGAGGTTGCTGTGAACTGTGAAGCCATGGCACTCTACCAAGGGCGACAACGTGAGACTCGGTCTCCAAAAAAAAAAAAAAAAAATGAGGCTGTTGCTGGCACAGTTCCTCTTAAGCACACTAAAGCTTCTGGGAACCTCGAAACGTTTAGTGGCTCTTGGATTAGTCTATCTCAGTGGTTCTCAACCTTCCTAATGCCTCCTAATGCTGCGACCCTTTAATACGGTTCCTCATGTTGCGGTGACCCCCAACCATAAAATTATGTTCATTGCTACTTCATAACTGTAATTTTGCTACTGTTATAAATCGTGATGTAAATATCTGATATGCAAGATGTATTTTCACTATTACAAAGGGGTCACGACCCACAGGTTGAGAACCACTGGTCTATCTAGAGAAGAGTGCTTGGCCTTTGTGTCTGGGGACAAAGCATCAAATCCTTATCAGTCCTTTACACCGTCATGCAGTTTTCTGAGGACAGGTTTTGAAGAGTGGCTTAGAGGACAATGTAGGAATAAACTTGAGAACAGTTCTTGACCCTGTAATTATAAGAGATGTCTTTGAATCTGTTCCCTAAAGAAGGAAAAAAACAGATTAAAAGACCCTCAGGCTTGGCGCCTGTGGCTCAGCGGGCTAAGGTGCCAGCCATGTACACCTGAGCTGGCGGGTTCGAATCCAGCCTGGGCCCGCCAAACAACAATGACGGCTGCAACCAAAAAATGGCCAGGTGTTGTGGCGGGCGCCTGTAGTCCCAGCTACTTGGGAGGTGGAAGCAAGAGACTCGCTTGAACCCAGGAATTGGAGGTTGCTGTGAGCTGTGATGCCACGGTACTCTACCCAGGGTGACAGCTTGAGGCTCTGTCTAAAAAAAAAAAAAGACCCTCAGAACAGGTAGCTAAGGTAGGTAGAGAAAAAGAAACCCCATTTCCATAGGGAAGCAGCAGCAAAAACCTGTAAATCCTCATAGCTCCTGGTTCCCAACTGTCCCCAGCCTAAAGCAAAAAAGTACCACCATTCTGAGTCATGTAACCTGATTTTAAAATATTTTATTACATAATCTTTTCATGGCACCATCAGGAGTAACAGAAAACGTTATTCCCAGTTCCTACAGAACATCCTGAAAAATATACATTTGTATTTATATATTTATATCAGTACTCCACCCCAACCCATAATTCCACCACCTATTGTAGGTCTTTTGCTTAAAGCAGGAAACTATTCTCTTAGGTAAGAAAATATATACGGAAACTAGATGAAATAAGGTTAGAGTAACTGGGGATAGTTGGTTGTGGGGGCAAGGAGGAAGGGGTTAAGTCCAGCCTAGGCAGGATGCATCACTGGCGTCCATCAAGGTGGAGGAGGGCAGTGTATAAAAAGGCAGCGTCACGCAGGTGGGCTCTGGCGTCCTCGGTCCATTAGGAGATGGCCTTTGCCTCAGGAAGGAAGGCTTCCCAGTACTTTGCCAGCTAGAAAGAAGTGGGGACAGTGAACAAGTGCCCCCTCCTAGCAGTAAAGCCTGAAGCAGGCTGGGAGGAAGCACAATGCCATGGTGTTCCCAAGGGCCTCAGCCACTCAGAGGAAGGCGTGCCGAACAGATGTGGAGGCCCAGTCACGCTGCCCTCACCTCCCTCCAGACTTAGGGGAGCAGCAGTTCTTGAGCCCTAAGTATAAGGCAGTCTCTGAAGACAGTTTTGTTTCCCCCCAGAGAGAGCACCCCTGCAGGTTACAGCTTTGACCAGCTCAGTTAGTTCCTCGTAGTGGGGCCATTGCTCCATATACTGATTGGAGCCTGAGCTACCAGAGGATCAGGTGGTACCATGGGGTGGCCACTCAGTGTACACATAAGGAGGGTTTGTACTTAACAACTAACTCAGCAAGGAATTAGGGCAGTAGAGCTGGGTCCTGCTTAGTAGGAGACCCTACTGGTTGCTTGATGTTAGGGCAGCAGGGCCCATTTTCAATATTAGCTACAGCAGGGCCCAGCCCTCAGAAGCAGGGCCTGCCCATCTTGTCACCAAAGCCTGGAGTAGGCAGTAGAGGACAGATGTCATGCATAAATTACATACCTGTTGCTGTGAATACAGGAGTGTCTCAAGGTACTTGATCACATGGTTTTTGAAGTCCTTGGATTTCTCTTTCTATAGGAGACAGGATTCTACATTGACCATCCAGACAGTTGCTCCTTCCCCTTTTGATGGGAGGGTGGTATTGCTGACCAAAGTCAAACAAGGACTCATAAAATAGAGTCAGCAGCTGGAATAGCTGCAGTTCCAACCAAACAGCCTCTGCCCAAGGATTCTTTGAGGGTGGAGACAGTGCAAAGGCGAGAAAGAATATGGGTCCAGAGGGTACATGGCAGCTGCAGGCTTTGTGTTTAATTGCTGAGGTCCAGCAACAAATGTAAATAGCCACTGTGCCTCAGGAATAAGCACACATGTATCCAGAGAAGGCCACACCTGTTCACCATAACTGCCAAGTCACTGGCACCTTTATCTTCTACCCAATACTCTTGGATGAAACCAAACTACTACTAAAACAGGCACTGCACACTAAGTGACAAGTAAGACCTTCTACCTCACCTCAAACCGTTTGACTTCTTTTCGGACCACCGTTGAAATCCTTTCAAAGTCCCTTTCATACTGTGTCACCCGAGACTCCCACTGGGAAGGAAGAAAGAATCACTTAATATTATACTATCATTGACAGCAATTCTATACATCAGGCCTCACTGACCATTAATGTCTGTCTCTCTTGGTAAGATTAGATACCATAAGGATTCAGCATATTAAGTCAGAGTCTAGCAGAAGGCCACTTCTTAGGGGCTAGCTGGAAAAGAGATGCCATGTGCCCCAGGCCAAGCCTGGTCTTCAAGAAAGCTCTGGTAGTCCAGCACCCTCTGGTTTAGGTACTTACCAGCAGGGCTAGAAGACACAGAGAACTGAATTTAGTTTTCACAAGGAGGTATATCTGAATTACATGGGTACCTTTTTAAAACCCATGCCAGGACCCCTCCTGCAGTGATTCTGATGGGGGCAAGTCTGGGTGGAACAGGGAGGGGAGAAAAGCCAGGCCTTAAGGCAGGCTTGCAATCAAGCTGCCACAGCCCTTTATTTTATTTTATTTTTTGAGACAGAGTCTCACCTATCACCCTCAGTAGAGTGCCATGGCATCACAGCTCACAGCAACCTCAAACTCTCGGGCTCAAGTGATTCTCTTGTTTCAACCTTCTGAGTAGCTACGACTACCGATTCTCCCCCCGCCCCAATGCCCGGTTAGTTTAGAGATGGGGTCTCGCTCTTGCTCAGGCTAGTCTCGAACTCCTGACTTAGGCAATCCACCCACCTCAGGCTCCCAGAGTGCTAAAATTACAGGCGTGAGCCACCATGTCCAGCCTGCCACAGCCCTTTATACTCAATTAGCTCTCTTGCCTGCTATGGTGTTCCAAGCATCTGAGTGAGATAGGACGAGGGTTCATTCAGGAGCCAGGAGAGTGCCTTGGCTAGGATGCCTCCTGGGACTCACCTCTACGATCTCATCCTTGGCCTGCTGCAGCTTGTCAGGCTTGTTAGCCCATAGCAGCCGAGCCTCAGCCTCCCGCTTCTTCTGCAGTGTGGCTTGAGCATCCTGCCAGCGCTGCCATGCCTTCATGCGTTGGTCGAATGCAGCCTGTGGGCCAGGGGTTTGGGGAGGAGAATAACAGCTGTCCAAGAGCTCTGCTGGGTTTGCCTCAGGAGATGCTCTCCCAACTGCTGTGCCAGGGAAGGACTGAGCAAGGGCAGGTTCTGCAGCCATATGTTAGTGCCCAGCTGGGAAGTTTAATGTTCAGAAGCCAAGCTTGAGTAAGATTCTTCTCCAAGCTTCCAGTAGGCCAGTGCCATGCTGCTTCATGCTGGACCTACAGCTGGATAGCTGGGAGTACAGTAGGTGACCTGATGCCAGTGCCCAGTACTATGGCTTCCGGAGTACCTCTCTCAGATCAGTTGGTTCACAAGTCTACAGACTTTCCCTGAGCACCCATCAGGTGCCAGGAACTAAGAACATAGTGGGAGTGAAACACATGGTCCCACTTTCACAGAACTTATCATCTAATGCAGTGGTTCTCAAGCTTCCTAATGCCGTGACTCTTTAATACAGTTCCTCATGTTGTGGTGACCCCCAACCATAAAATTATTTTTGTTGCTACTTCATAACTATAATTTTGCACTGTTATGAATTGTAATGTAAATATTTGATACGCAGGATGTATTTTCATTGGTCGCGACCCAGGGGTTGAGAACCGCTGATGTAATGGAAAAGGTTAACATAATAATATAGAGTGGCACCTATGGCTCAGTGAGTAGGGTGCCAGCCCCATATATCCAGGGTGGCAGGTTCAAATCCACCCCTGGCCAAAACTGCAACAACAACAGCAAAATAAAAAATAAAATAATTAATTAATTAATTAAATAAATAATTAAAAAAATAATAATTTAATTAATTAATAAAAAAAACAATTACAAGTATCCAGAGTACTGAGAAAATAAGCAGGGTACTGTAACATAAAACTAGGGGCCTTGCTTAGCCTGGGACATATATCAGGAAAAGTCCAACCTAAGGAAGAACCTTTAAACAGATACCCAATGTAACAAATCCTTTTCTTTTTTTTGGAAACGGAGTCTCACTCTGTTGTCCTGGGTAGAGCACAGTGGCATCATAGCTCACAAAAGCCTCAAACTCCTAGGCTAACTAGGGCTACCAGCATCCATCACAATGCCTGGTTAGAGATGGGATCTCACTCTTGCTCAGGCTGGTCTCTGAAATCCTGAGCTTAGGCGATCCACTCACCTCAGCTTCCCAGAGAGCTAGGATTACAGGCGTGAGCCACTGCACCTGGCTTCCCTTTTTTTTTTTTTTGGAGAGACAAGGTCTCACTCTGTCGCACAGGCAGGAGTGCAATACTGTGATAATAGCTCACTGCAGTCTCAGACTCCTAGGCTCAAGCAATCCTCCTGCCTCAGCCTCTTGAGTACCTGGGAACAAAGGCTCGCACCACCGCACTGGTTAAGTTTTCCATATTTTTGTAGAGATGGGGTCTTGTTCTGCTTGGGCTTGTCTGAGACTCCTGAGCTCAAGCAATCCTCCTGCCTTGGCTTCCCAGAGTGCTAGGGCTATTGGCGTGCACAACCACACCTAGCTAATTAAAATTTATTATTATTATTATTTTTTTTTTTTGTAGAGACAGAGTCTCACTTTATCGCCCTGAGTAGAGTGCCGTGGCATCACACTGCTCACAGCAACCGCCAGCTCTTGGGCTTAAGCGATTCTCTTGCCTCAGCCTCCCTAGTAGCTGGGACTACAGGCGCCTGCCACAGCGCCCGGCTATTTTTTTGTTTTGCAGTTCGGCCGAGACCGGGCTTGAACCTGCCACCTTTGGTATATGGGGCCGGCGCCCTACTCGCTGAGCCACAGGAGCCGCCCTAAAATTTATTATTGTTATTATTATGTTTAGAGACTGGGTCTCAAACTCCTGGCCTCAAGTAATTCTCCCACCTTGACCTTCCAAAGCACTTGAATGACAGGTATGAACCACAACATTTAGCCAATATATCTTTTATTTATTAATTATTATTTTTTTTAGAGACAGAGTCTCACTTTGTCGCCCTCTGTAGAGTGCTGTGACATCACAGCTCATAGCGACCTTCAACTCCTGGGCTAAGGCAATTTTCTTGCCTCAACCTCCCAACTAGCTAGGCCTACAGGTGCCCACCACAATGCTGGGCTATTTTTTTGTTGCAGTTTGGCCAGGGCCGGGTTTGAACCCACCACCCTTGGTATATGGGGACGGGGCCCTACAGGCACTACCCTTAATTTCTTTTTTTTATTAATTAATTTATTTATTTGAGACAGAGTCTCAAGCTGTCACCCTGGGTAGAATGCAGTGGCATCATACCTCATAGCAACTTCCAACTTGGGCTCAAGCGATCCTCTTGCTTCAGTTTTTCTATTTTTAGTAGCGAATTGGTGTGTGGGGGGGGTGTCTCACTTTTTGCTCAGGCTGGTCTCGAACTTGTGAGCTCAAGCAATCAACCCGCCTCAATCTCCCAGAGTGCTAGGATTACAGGTGTGAGCCTTGCTGCAACACATCTTTTAAATAAACACTTAAAACCACCACAGGGATATACTGCTTTCATCCCTATTACACACTCACCTGATCTACGCTATGGAGGTCTCCAAAAAGCTCCCCAAAGTCTTCTTAGTTTTTCCTGTTTTCAGTCCCTTGATCCCAATCAACATTTCCAAAGGAGGACAGCTATAGGCTGACTATACCATCCCCCACTCCTCATTCACTTTGGAGGCTTCACAAAGCAGCCTGAATCAAAGATCTGTGCCCAGGGCCAGCCTCTCAGCCTTGTTTCATTTGCTTCCCCTCTTCCCTGCAAAAGCTCCCTATATATTTTCTACACCTCCTTGGGCCTTTGCCAAAACTTGAACCTTAGGGAGTGGAATGCCACTAAATTCACCTGTCCCCAGCACTGTCACTGCTGCTCCCCTGCAATTTCTTAATACCTCTGTGTCAAAGGATTAGGTAATGGGTGACTTCACATTTAAGACTTAAGTCTAACCCACTGGCCTAATGGTGCTCCCACTCTAGGTTCAGCAGATTCAGTGGAGAAAAGAAACCTCTGCTCATCTCTCCAGTCCCACCACCAGCTTATGATCATGAGGTAGGCAGATAAAGGGTCTCTGAGAAAAGGCCACTGGCAGTTCTGCGCTCTAAGCATGTTTCCTCAGCCCTGGGAGCTCTATGCTAGCTAGGCTATCCTCACCCTATACACACAGGCTCATCCTGTATGCGTGTGTGTGTGGGGTCCTGTGTGTGTGTGTATGTGGGGGGGGAGAGGGGTCAAAGCCAAAAACAGTGTTCTCCAGAGACCCCAAACAATGCTCCTGCCAGAAAGCATCCCACATAGCACCCTTTGCTGAGATGGTTTTCCAGTCTAAGTAGTTTGGCCAGTTTTAAGAATTCCACAGCAGGTTATTTTTTAAGCGTTTTTTATCACAGGAGTTAGCACCAAACCAAATAGCCAAGGGAGCGAATAATGAGCAGTCTCATGGGCTATATTAAGTAACTCTACTATGGAGAAGCCATTACCCTGGGAGCGGCTCAGCTCTTGACACAACACAGAAGCTCTCTGGGGAGATAAATGTTGGGGACAGGGAGTGGGGGGTGGCACTGTTCCAACTCAGAAGTTCACGCATCCTGATCCCAAGCTGAATCAGGGGCAGACTTAGGCCCTTACAGGGGAGCTGCCAGGCTTCTTCTTGGGTTTTGTTTATTTTTTGCAGTTTTTGGCTGGGGCTGGGTTTGAACCCGCCACCTCTAGTATACGGGGGGCTGGCGCCCTACTCCTTGAGCTACAGGCACTGCCTTTCTTCTTGGTTTTTACCTCTGAGAGAGGCCATATGAGAGTTAATACTATTGCCCAGTCAAGCTTGGTTTTGTTGTTTTGTGTTTTTTTTTTTGAGACAGTCTCAAGCTGCCGCCGTGGGTAGAGTGCTATGAAATCATAGCTCACAGCAACCTCCAACTCTTAGGCTCAAGTGATCGTCTTGCCTCAGTTTTTCTATCTTTAGTAGAGATCGGGGTCTCGCTTAACTCGTGAGCTCAAGTAATTCACCCACCTCAGACTCCCACAGTGCTAGGATTACAGACGTCAGCCACCTTTCCTGGCCTCAAGCTTGTTTAACCACTCTGAGAGCTCACGGGAAACCAGATGCCCTGATCACTGGGAGAAAAAGGTGCTAGACCTAAAGGTCAGGCTGCAGTGCTGTTATCAGTGTGGCCAGCACAGCACAGGAAGGGCTCTGGGGACAAGCTCTCTCAGCCCCTTGACCACACTCTCCCATGCAAGACCAAGCCAGTTCCGTGTAGTTAGTTACCTGACTGCCCACATTAGAGAGACAAGTGGAAGCCACCAAGAACTCTTACCAGGGCAAAGCTGCTGCTGTTAAGGAGGCAAAGACCAAAGGACTGAGGAAGTCACTGCGTCAGAGGCCAATATAGCAGATCTTCAAGACTTGCTTGAAGAAATGAGCAGAGAGGGTATTGTCCAGCTTCAACAATAAGGGAGAGCCTACAAGAATGGTCTATTCTCCAAATGCATCTAGGAGACTTGGCTGTGGGCCTCAAAATGACTAGCTAGCAGTTAAATGGATTGTTGGATTATAGGATACCTGCTCTCTTAGAGCAGAAAAAGTAACCCCTATTTACAAGCTGTATGGAATGAAACTTTCTTAGGAGCAAAAGAACAAAAGGAAGACAAATCAAACCAAGGGAAGGAGAAAAAGGAAAGGAAATAGAAGCTTACCCGGACTATGGCCAGGAGGCGAATGTAGTCACTCAGGAGCTCGGCAAGGAGGAAGAAATCATTGTTGGCCTGTTCCTGGTGGAGCTGCTCAATCTTTTCTTCCACCTCAGCCAGCTGGGAGAGTGCCCGTGACAATGCTGTGTTATCCTCAGAGCTCCCGAGCATGGCTAGACTCTTTGCAAACTGGGCTGTGTTCATTGCTAGCTCTAGAAGGAGGAAAAGAAGCAGAGGCCCCTTTGAACTCCACGGGATAAGGGACAAGTCAGCTGGCATTACAGGGCATGTCTTAGGAATGCTGCCCCCTGCATATATGACATTATAGGCTCTGCAACCCAGTCACTTACACCACAGTCAATTGTATTCAGAAGTGAAGGGGCTGCTCCCAGTCACAGGAGCAGGTGCCAGGTCACAGTTTGCCAATCATTACACTAGCCTAATGGTATCTGGGTCTTCTACTTGTTTAGAATTCTATTTGCCTGCATATTTAAGCCAGAGAAGGAAAACATTCATACTTGGAAAATATCCCTAGCTCTTAAGCAAATCTCACCCCAAAAAGGTGAAAAAGGCTTTAGGAGACATATGTGGTTTCCCTGCATTTACATATACCATGTAACTAAAGTATGTGTGACATCATTTTGGACGTAAGCCACAAACTCAAATTTTTTTATTTTTATTATTATTCTTTTTTTGCCAGGCTGGGTTTGAACCTACCACCTCTGGCATATGGGGCTGGCACCCTACTCATTGCACCACAGGCACCACCAATTTTTTTTTTTTTAATTTTGCTTTCAATTTCAGCTGGCTTTCACTCTTCTTAGTTTGAAGTTTTGTTTTTTTTTTAATTTTCTTTTTTTTCCTTTCCTCCTTTAGCAATTCTCTTGCTCTTTGCCGCCCAAGTAGCTAGGATTACAGGCATCCGCTGAAATGTCCGGCTTTTTTTTTTTGGTAGAGACAGGGATCTTACTCCGGCTCACTCCGACTCATGCTGGTCTCCAACTTCCAGTCTTAGGAAATCCACTTACTTCGGCCTCCCACAGTGCTGGGACTATAGGCGTGAGCCACCACGCCCAGCCTATTTTTATTTTTTTGAGACAGAGTTTTACTTTGTTGCCCTCGGTAGAGTGTCTTGGCGTCACAGCTCACAGCAACCTCAAACTCTTGGGCTTAAGTGATTCTCTTGCCTCAGCCTCCCAAGTAGCTGGGACTATTGGTGCCCACAACAACACCTGGCTATATATATGTACGTGTGTGTGTGTGTTTGTATATTTATTTATTTTTTAGAGATGAGGGTCTCAATCTTGCTTAGGATGGTCTTGAACCTGTGAACTCAGGCAATCCACCCTCCTGAGCCTCCCAGAATGCTAGGATTATAGGCGTGAGCCACTGGGCCCAGGCTCTCACAAACTCAAATCATATCAACAAAAACCCACAGCCCGGGTCACTGACTTTCCTGCAGGCCCTCCAAAGCTACAAAGTATAAAGCCCACCGTAGTTGAGTTGTGTTTTCTGCCAGGAGATGGATGGCATATCTGTTTGATCAGAACATCAAAGACCAGGTAGGCTGAAAATTTCAACTTGGATGGCTGAGAGGTTTGGGAACGGCATGCCCTCCCATCTATAGCTCATTGGAGCCATCAATTCCCCTCAGCTCTAAGTGCATTTTAGAGGTTGTTACCTTTCCTATGGTTGACTAGGGTTTCTACAACAGCATGCAGTTTCCGTAAGCGCTGCTCCTCACACTCTACCTCCTGGAGCTTCTCCTCAAACCACTGAAACACACAAGCCCAGAGCTTTAATGGAAATTATTTGTATAGGTGCAGAGCACAGTCTTTCCATAGCAGTTGTTTTTTTTGTTGTTGAGACAGAGCCTCAAGCTGTCACCCTGGATAGAGTGCTGTGGCATCACAGCTCACAGCAACCTCCAATTCCTGGGCTCAAGCGAGTCTCCTGCCTCCGCCTCCCAAGTAGCTGGGACTACAGGCGCCTGCCACAACGCCGGCCATTTTTTGGTTGCAGCCGTCATTGTTTGGCGGGCCCGGGCTGGATTCGAACCCGGCAGCTCAGGTGTACGTGGCTGGCATCTCAGCCCGTTGAGTCACAGGCGCCGAGCCTAAAAATGTGTTTTTTTATGACTGACTGGTTTAAAGCATTTGAGTAGAAACAGCTGGTTTTTGATTTGACAAATAGTGTAGTCCTCCTTTTTTCCTTGAATGTATGTTTATTGCTCAACTCAGTGACATAGTTCTGAGTTTAAAGAAAGAATCATGTGTTAGATAAACAGCAAAGCAATAGCTGATTAAGAAGTGTAGCAAGAAGCAATTTTGCAAACTTTTTATTATGGAACATTTGCAAACATATACGACAATAAAGATAGCAAAGCAAAATATCTCAGTGGTTAAACAGCCTGCTGGTTCACTGATTGATGTGTTTAAGCCAGACCTTGCCTGAAGACCATTCCTTGAGTCCCTGCAGTGATTCTGTATTTTCAGAACTGTAACCAAGGCTTCCAGGGAGTTAACAAAGGCCTTGGAGTTCTAATCTGAGTTTAGTGACTTGTTCAAGGTTGTAGAAGCAAGACAATGGTTATTGTTGGTGCCAGGAATATACCCTGTTCCTCTCAGTCCTCTCAACACAGACTGCACTGCCTCATAGTGGCCCAATTGTCCTGGTCAATCAATGCCAGTTTTGTGCAAGGCCTCGGAATGCTTCTTTTGTGGACATTCTGCTATGTTAAGAGATGGGGTCCCTGGCACTTGGGGAGCTACCAGGGGCCTGTTTGTCCATGTGGTGTTGGTGGGACTGTGTCTCTGCAGGGCAGTGCCTGGAAGTTGGCAGCTCTGCTCACAGTCACCACAAGGAGAGGGCAACTGGCCACCTGGCTCTTCAGTGGAAAAGAGAGGAAGGACAGAGGAGTCAGGGGATCAGAGCTGTGCCAAGGGCCTCAGCTGTGGGTGTGGGGAGGAGCTGCTCTTTCCTGTCTGGCATCCTGGTTCTTTGTGCAACTACCTCCATCGTTCTGAGCAGGAACCAGCAGCTACTCCTGAGCTGCAAGGGTCTGTCAGGAGGCGACCACAGAGCATGTGCCTTTCCCATGTGTAGGATTCCAGCTCTCCCTTACCCTCTGTTATAAAGCAGCATTCTTTTTTTAAATTAATTTTTTTGTTTCAGATTGATGTGAGGATACAAACGACCAAATCACAATATTTGCATTTGTTAGGTGGAGATAGAGCAGCCCTCTTACCACCCTTGGAGTCCTGGGCGCTGGCCAGGACACCGTTCGTGGCTGGGTCTATATCATGCCATCCCGGAGGAAGGATGAGGTGGCTGCCCTGCTCAGTATGTGTGTCCAGGAGATGCTGCTGCTTTATGGGCCCTGACAATGACATCATGGGGGTGAAGGTAGAGATGAAAGACACATGTGGATGGACATACAGGAAGGAAGGCATAGCTCTGCTGAACTTGGAAACTCACCAGAATGGAGGAATTCTCCAAGTGTGCACACATTCAAAGACTTTAGAGATGGGGCCCGTATGTTGTGGGGCTGAGAGAGTGAGGGGATGTGATGGTGGGCCCCTGAAGGTAGACTAGATTGTGGTTGGTGGAATGCTCAGGCAAGTCCCTTTGAGCAGGCCACTTTGCTTGTTAGGCTCATTGAATTTTCACTTTTTTTTTTGCAGTTTTTGGTCAGGGCTGGGTTTGAAAACCCCACCTCGGCATATGGGGCTGGCACCCTACTCCTTTGAGCCACAGGTGCCACCTGAATTTTCACCTTTAAAGTAAAACAATTGGTCCACATCGCCTCCATCTACTTGCATATTATGACCCCAGGATATGGTTGTGTGGGTCAGGAATCTAGCGTGGTGGTGGCGCCCTGGGGTGCTGTGCAACCCTGGTTCAGGCACCCACCATTGGTAGGTCGTAGCTGGCAGAATGCTGGCCCAGCCCAGGCGGGGAGCGTGTGAGAGGGGAGGAAGCTGGAGGAGGAACGTGGGTGCGCTCTTCTGGCTAGGGTGGGCGGGAAAAGGCTCAGCATCTGCTGTGTCCCTGTAGCAACCTGAAGGATTTGATTTGGGATGTGCCGTTCCTGAAGGCTCTGCTGTGTTGCTGGCAGGCTCACTAGGAAGAAGATAGAAGTGTGGGGAGGGGACGGAGACCTGAGCAGCCCTGACACACTGACTGGGGCTAACCAGTGCGCTGGGCCTGGGGAATCACGAAGCCTGGGTCCCCTCCTGCCAGCAGCTTTCAGAGGAATCCGGGAGATCCAGTAGGGCCACACAGGTGCCAGTCTCAGGCAGGGGAATGAGTGCTGTAGGAGCAGCCCTCTGCGTGGTTTGGATGTGTGTACTGTGCCTGGAGGTGAGTTGCAGGTGGGAGGATGGCACAGATGGTAACAAAGGTGAGCTCAGTTCTTGTTGAACCTCCACCAACGTCCCTAACTGAAACTCTTGAGTCTGACTCAGCCTTGGCTGGTCTGAGGCCCTGGATGACCACACACAGTGGGGACTGCCCTGCAGGGCACTGGGTCAGACATTTCAAATACAGTGTGTAGAAAGTAGAGAGGATAGTACAGGGTGCCCAAAAAGTCACTGCTCAAGTCACCACATACAGGAAAAATGGAAAATTGTAGCTAAACGTTCCTTTCTTTTTTTGTAGAGACAGAGTCTCACTTTATCGCACTCTGTAGAGTGCTGTGGCATCACACAGCTCACAGCAAACTCCAATTCCCGGGCTTAGGTGATTCTCTTGCCTCAGCTTCCTGAGTAGCTGGGACTACAGGTGCCCGCCACAACGCCCGGCTCTTTTTCTGTTTTTTGCAGTTTGGCCGAGGCCGGGTTTGAACCCGCCACCTTAGGGATACGGGGCTGGCGCCTTACTTGATGAGCCACAGGCACCGCCCTAAATGTTCCTTTCTTTACAAAATATTCATTACAAATTTTTACAAAATATTTTCTACATGTTGGCCATCTCTTTGTAAAATTTTATAATGAGTATATATTTAAAAATCCTTTTATTACTCTTTTTAATTTTATATTAGAGTGAAGAGATTGGGGGAAAGAAATGAGTAAGAGAAAAAGGCAGAGAGCAGGGAGTGAGGGGGGAAGAAGGGAGGAAGAGAGAAAAGAAGCAAGAAAATGGTGTGGCATCCCTAAGAAAGAAAGGCAGAAAGCTGTGATGAATAGTTTGTAAATAAAGGTACAGTTAGCTACAATTTCCCTTTTTCCCTAAGTGTGCCGACTTTAGAGGTGCTTTGGGGACACCCCATGTAACAGAGCCCTCTGTATTCATCATTCACTTTCCATAGTGACCAGCCCCCAGGCAGTCATATCTCTTCCCCTCCCTGCTCACCTTTCTCACACCTACCTGTATCTTTTTTTTTTTTTTTTTTTTTTATATATATACAGCGTCTCACTTTTTAACCCGCACAGCTCACAGCAACCTCCAACTCTTGGGCTTAGGTGATTCTCTTGCCTCAGCCTCGCGAGTAGCTGGAACTACAGTTCTGTTTTTCAGTTCGGCCGAGGCTGGGTTTGAACCCGTCACCTTCGGTATACGGGGCCCGGCGCCCTACTCGATGAGCCATAGGTGCCACCCATGATTTTTTTTTAATGAATTCCTAATCACCTGTTCTTTTCTACTGAGACTAATTATAAAGCAAGACACTAAGTTACCACTTAATT